>JAJOOP010000303.1:0-56766 GCA_029582705.1 Solanum chacoense | reverse complement strand
TAAGATTAACGTAATAGGGTTAGTGAAATGTTATATAACTAGGGTTTACTGGTCTAGGGATAGAATAGTAAATTTAGTATAGGCAAAGAGGTAATAGGGTTTTAAGTAATACTGCGATTAAAGTGATAGGGTTTGTAAAATGTTATATAATTAGGGTTTACTAGTCTAGGGATAAATAGTAAATTTAGTATAGTCTAATTGAATTATCGGTTTAACCATTAACAAAAACCATAAAACCGGAAACCAAACCAATAACCCATTAACAAATTTTGCAAAACCATTTTAAAACCGTTAGCCCAATAACCCAATATCAATAAACCAATATTATTTTTTTCGGTTCGGTTTATTGGTTAAATCGGTTTTTGCACACCCCTATTGTATATCCAAAGATATCGTATATATTTGATAAAAATATTCAATTACCTATTAAAGATAAAAACGGCATTTAAATTATGATAATGTGTTGTAGTATCTATCGAAAGGACAATTATGATATATTTTTATCATTTGTTGAATACACATTATTTTTTGATTTGTGAGCATTTATATCTACCTTGCAGTTATTCCTTTTCATTTCCATGCTTCATCTGTTACTGTGTTCAATGGATTGAGTTTCTCTGAATGGAATGAACAAGTCCAGTTCCACTTAGGTGTGATGGATCTTGACTTGGCTTTGTTGAATGACAAACTTACTACCATTACTGATAAGAGCAGTGATGATGAGAAGTCTTTTCATAAATCATGGGAGCGCTCTAACAGATTAAGCCTTATGTTTATGCGAATGCCTGTTTCTAACAACATTAAGAGTACTATTCCACAAACAGAAAGTGCCAGGGAATACCTGAAGTTTGTGGAAGAACATTTTTGTTATGCTGATAAGTCTCTCACTGGTACACTAATGGCTGAACTCACGATCATGGCGTTAGATGGGTCTCGCAGTATGCAAAATCATATCATCAAGATGACTAACATTGCAGCAAGAATTTCGACCATGGGGATGAAAGTGGATGACACCTTTTTTGGTTCAATTTATTCTAAAATCATTGCCTCTTGAGTATGGATAATTCCAAATTAACTATAACACTATTAAAGATAAGTGGGATGTTAGTGAATTGTCCAGTATGCTTACTTAAGAGGATTCAAGACTTAAGAAACAACGAGGTCATTCCATTAACCTCATGGGTCAAGGTGCTGGTAAAGGACTTAAAGTGAAGGCCAACAAATTTAAGAAAAATAAAGTACCTGCTAAAGTTCCATAGGATGCTCATAAGGAACTCAAGGCAGATGTGTGTCGTTTCTATAAAAAGGAAGGACACTATCAAAAAGATTGCCTGAAACATAAAGCTTGGTTTGAAAAGAAAGGTATATTTAGTGCTTTTGTATGTTTCAAATCAAATTTGGTAGAAGTTCCTAATAATACTTGGTGGCTTGATTATGGTGCAACTACGCATGTATCCACTATTTTGCAGGAATTCACTACGATCCAAACTACAAATCCAACTAAGGATTTCTTATTCATGGAAAATCGTATGAAAGCTAAGATTGAAGGCATAGTGACTTATCGTTTGATCTTGAAGACTGGACATCACCTTGATCTATTACAGACTCTTTATGTTCCTTCAGTTTATAGGAATTTGATTTCTCTTTCAAGACTTGATGTTTCTGGATTTGATTTTAAGTTTGGACATGGATGTTTCAATCTATATAAGAATACTAATTTTTATGGTTCTGGTGTTCTTATTGTTTGTTTATATAGATTGAAACTCGATAATATTTTTTCTGAATCCCTTCTTATTGTTCATCAAAATGTTGGAATTAAACATAGTTCACTAAATGAAAGTTCTGCTTATTTGTGGCATAAACGTTTGGGTCATGTATCCAAAGAATGATTAAAAAGATCAGTAAAGAATGAAATTCTTCTGAATTTGAATTTTGCTAATCTTGATATATGTTAGGACTGCATTAAAGGAAAGCAAACCAAACATACCAAGAAAGGTGCCATAAGGAGCACTCAACTTCTTGAAATTATACATATTTGCGGACCCTTTTATGTTCCATCTTTAGGTGGAGAAAGATATTTTATCACCTTTATCGATGACTTTTCACGTTATGGATTTGTCTATTTGTTGAAAGAAAATTCTCAAGCAACAGACACTCTCAAAGTGTACGTTAATGAGGTTGAAAGATAATTAGATAGGAAAGTGGAAATCATTAGGTCAGACAGAGGTGGTGAATATTATGGAAAGTATAACGAATCAGGACAATGTCAAGGTCTATTTGCAAAATTCCTCGAAGAGCATGGCATATGTGCACAATATACTATGCCAGGAACACCTCAACAAAATGGTGTTGCAGAAAGGCAAAATCAAACACTTATGGATATGGTTAGGAGTATTATGAGTAATTCCTCATTTCCCAAATCATTGTGGATGTATGCTCTTAAAATCGTTGTATATTTATTAAACAGGATTCCTAGTAAGGCAGTTCCAAAGACCCATTTTGAATTGTGGACCGGAAGGAAGCCTAGTTTAAGACACCTGCATTTTTGAGGTTTTCAAGCGGAAGCTAGAGTTTATAATCTACATGAAAAGAAATTAGATTCTCGAATGGCAAGTGGTTACTTTATTGGTTATCCAGAGAAATCTAAAGGGTATAGGTTTTACTGTCCAAATCATAGTTCGAGAATTGTTGAAACCGGTAGTGCAAAATTCATTGAGAATGGTGAAGTTAGTGGGAGTGTTGAATGACAAAGTGTGGAAATTAATGAGGTAAGGATAAATATTCCATTGCCCACAAATGTACCTACTTCCACACCAATAACAAATGTTGTTCCTCTTGTTGAAGAACTATTTAACAATGTTGAACAATATTTGGGTGAAACACTTCAAGAAGGAACTAACTCACAAGTATTTGACGCAAATGAACCACAAACAATGCAATTAAGAAAATTTAAAGAGAGAGAAAATTAGCCATTTCAGATGATTATGTGATTTATTTGTAAGAGTCAGATTTTGATACTGAAATTAATAAAGATTCGATTTCATTTTCAAAGGCCATAGAAAGCACTGAGTCTGATAAATGGATTGATGCCATGAATGAAGAGTTAAAATCCATAGAATACAACAAAGTTTGGGATCTTGTTCAATTACCAGAAAGTTCTAAAAGGGGTGTAGATGGGTCTTCAAGACCAAACATGATTCAAATGGTAATATTGAACGATATAAAGCCAGACTTGTTACCAAGGGATACACTAAAAAAAGAGGCATTGATTATAAAGAGACCTTTTCACCGTTCTCAAAGAAAAACTAATTAAGAATTGTTTTGGTTTTGATAGCTCAATATGATTTAGAGTTACATCAAATGGATGTGAAAACTGTCTTTCTTAATGGAGACCTCAAGGAGAATGTTTATATGGGTTCCGAAATTAAAGGAAAAGATCAAATGGTATGTAAACTAAAGAGGTCAATATATGGACTCAAAGATCTTATGGATTTAAGGCGATTACCGTTGATCGGTGTATATACCAAAAGATCAGTGGGAGTAAGTTTATATTTTTAGTCCTGTATGTCGATGAAATTTTACTTGCTGCTAATGATTTAGGCATATTGTGTGAGACGAAAGACTTTCTCTCTATGAAATTTGAAATGGAAGATATGGGTGAGATAACCTGTATGATAGGGATAGAAATATTTCATGATAGATCACAACGATTATTGAGACTGTCTCAAAAGGTTATATCGAAAGAGTTCTAGAGAAATTTAACATGAACAGTTGTTTAGCGAGAATTGTTCCTATTCCAAAAAAGGGGACAAATTTAATCTCATGCAACGCCCAAAGAATGATTTAGAATGAAAAGAAATGGAAATAATTCTTTATTCTTCTATTGTTGGAAGTTTGATGTATGTTCAAACTTGCACAAGACCGAATATTAGTTTTGCGGTCAGAATGTTATGAAGATATCAAAGTAACCTTGTAATTGATAACTGGGAAGCTGCAAAGAAAGTTTATGGCATGTTATAAAGCCACAATTCATGCATTATGACTGCAAAACTTTATTTCAGGACTTGGGGTTGTCGACACCATTACCAAGCCACTGAAAATTTATTGTGATAATATTGCAATAATATTCTTCTCCAAAAATGATAAGTACTCCAAAGGTGCCAAACATATGGAATTAAAGTACTTTACTATTAAAGAAGAAATTCAGAAACAAAGAATGTTACTTGAAAATATTAGAACTGATCTCATGATTGCAGATCCGTTAACAAAGGGCTTACAATCAAAGACATTTTAAGAACATGTTTAAAGAATGAGTCTTGGTTGTACTTATGATTGATACATTTATGATATTTTTACACTCCGAGCTCAAGTATGTGTTCCTGATATATATTAATGAATTTCTTATTTCTCATAATGGTGTACACATTATTTTTTGAGATATACAAGATAAGTCTCTATGAGACATTATTGTGGACTATAATGTTATATGTTGTTATATCTTATGGACCTAGTATGATAAGTTGCTAATTTAGTAGTATATGAAAGGAAGTATGTATCTTAAAATTTATGTACAACCGCCATAACTCGCATTTAGTAGTTTGTTATATTGTGGTATTTATGATAGACATTATAGAAGGGATTTATTGTATGTGCAACTAATGTTTATGAAATATTAATGTTATATGGTCATTGGGCCAAGTGAAAGAATGTAAGAATTATTAATTATTTCTTACTTATTGCCCAGGTTTACTTGTAGCCCAAGTAATACCATAAATAATATTTAATGATTAATAGATCTCGTCTGTACATTGGTTACTTGACGGACGTACCAGATTAAGTCTTACCCTCTATAAATTGGTCCTCCCTCTACCTAATAGGGTTACCACATATTCTCTACATTTAATTTCATCGCTGATGGTTGTGGTAACGTAAGGTTAGGGCAAGGAGGTAGAAACCAATTTATGACTAACGCTTCCACTTTGCTCTGTGATAATGTCTTCCGCATCAGGTATGTGCTCCTACCGATCTCTATGTAAGATTATCATGCTCAAGATCCTGATATTATGTATTAAATTATTTAAACTTACAATGATTCCTGAATTTAGAATTGGGAGGAAGAATACAAGTGAGCATGTACTTATTGTGGAAATAAAATGGGAAGGATGCAAACCGCTTATGACTCCATTATTTTCATGATTAGCAGATTTGAGCAATTTAATTTTCAATCTCACTGATTCAAGATTTTCTTCAACACTATCATTATTAGTTGGATAAGCAATAGAGTTGACTTACAATAGGCAAGTACATAATATGTAACTCTGATATTACTATAGTAATTCAATAGTAATGGCCTTGGTATGCTTTTAAATTCTAATGGAGAATTGAAGATGGCTATTCCAGCTAAAGGTATGTACAATCGAGTTATGCTTTTTGTAAAAATATATGCTTTAACTAATTGTTTTGTCCTTATAACTAAAATGTTGTGGTGGCTAACATCTCCATAGTAACCAATTATAATGGATATCACCAGAGAATGAGGTTTTATCCTTTATTGATACCTAATTTCGAGTCTTTCTCCAATCAACTTACAAGATGTTATTTTTCAAGGGAGTCCAAACTCTTCAGGCATCTCGTGGCCCTCTTTTGAGTAGATATTGAATTAGGATGAAAGAGTTTTTTTCGTTAAGGTTCAATGGCAATGCATAACTTCTCTATGTACACTCGATGTTGTACCAATATACCTCACATAGAACTTATCTGACATCATGGAATGGGATAAATGACATTCTCGTTATTGAAGGTGTAACCTCAAACACCTCAAGGACACTCCACCCAGTATACATACCGACACTCTCCACAAGAGACGTTCCTCACCACTAAAATGCTCTACTTGTTTTCGTTATATATCTACAATAATTTGATCATTGGAACTTCTCAGCTAGAATTATTTTCACCCAACCTCTAACATAACTTTCCTACAGAGTCATAACAACCTCAAAGGCTTGTCCCAGAGAACAACATGGAAGGACCACCATTAGGTCATTTAATCCAGTGGTATAGTATAAACCTTAATGTTGTAGACCTTAAGTAGGCCAACTTAGTGCCCATTTGGATCGACTTATTTTAGGTGTTTTTAAATCAAAATAACTTTGAAGTAGTTTTTTAGTGTTTGGGTGAAATAAAAAATGAAAAGATCTAATTTGCATATCCTAAATATCACTAACCTCAACCATGTGATCAAAAGAAAACAAAAAAATGAAACCAAGTTTGCTGACTACATTAGAGAGATCTAATAGCTACTAAATAGACCTAAAATAGCTGAAGCTATGACTACTGCCACCAAAGGTACAACAGTAATAGTTGAGGTTGTAATTTTTAATTTTTCATATCTACATCCAATAGATTAGGATAACTTTCACATTTTTATCCAAGTGATTTAAATTAGATAAAGTGAAACTGAATATAGTACTTCCAGCTTCGGAGAGTTGAATAACAATAAGGTGCGAGTATAAATGAAATTTTGCTCCAAGATTATTGATTTTAACCTTCGTCACGGTAACATATTTAAGAGACATCTCTAAAATCAGAGAAACTGATGCTACTAATGTTCAGGGTTCTTACTTTTGATGCTCACTTTCTTTGTTTGTTATTCAGTGCATAGAGTAAAATAAATTTGTGGTAGCACTCTAAAATAGTGATAACTAACCAAATCACTCTCTAAGAACTAAATAAAAATAGAGAAAACTAATGCACGATAAAAAGGAAAGATGATATAAAGAGTAAGGAAAAATATTTGTGGACATACATGTAGCTGAAATTATGGTAGAAGTAGTTGTAGATCGTTAACTTCACACTGCAAGCGGAAATAATTTCAAAACATTACTGCGATGAGGCAAATCTTTAGTGAAATTTTCTTTCGTTTGATTACATCGGAAATCCATATATGAACAGAAAGAAGACCAAATTAATTACTGCCAAGAAATCTTTGATAGGCAACATGGTAGAATGAAAAGACGAAACAAAAAAACATAAATTGAAGCTTCAAATTAGTGGGGTCTCCAAAGCAAAAACAAAATTGAACCACAATAACAAACCCAAATCAAAAAAACAAAATAAATAACGTGAAAGATGGGAGAAATCAAAAAGCGATATTTTTAAAACATAAAAATAGTGAAAAACCAAAGCTTCAAAATGGTGAGAAACCAAATCTTCACACCAGATTCGAATCTATTTTTTCTCAAAAATTTCAAATTACATAAAAAATAATTTATATATATATATATTACCTGAGTGAATATTGAAATCTTGGGTAGAAGATTCACTAAACAATATATATATATATATATATATAGAGAGAGAGGGAGAGAGAGAGAGAGGAAGAAGATGAACAATTGGGACTCGATCTACAAATAGAAGAATAAAAAATAGGAATAATACATCTATTGGACCCTAAACTTGGCTTCAAATTTTAACTTTGACCTCCACCTTTTATAGTGCACAAACATGCACTTTAACTATCCAACCTTTAAATAAATAAACATGTGACTTTTGCTACCAAAGAGCATGAAATGCAAACGCTCCCACGTGTATTAGTGAGCCACTCAATGGCTGCCAACTAATTTAATATTTTACATGTCGAGTTTAGAACTAAAAAAAAATTATAATTAATTTCAATTAATATACAAGGGTAAAGGGTAAAACCATTTTCATTTTACCCGATTGTGAAACAAAATTGTTCATCTCAAAGGTCAAAACCCTAGGTTATCTGGTGAATCAAAATCTAGGAATCAAAGGGAAAAATCGTTCAATATTTCTGCTGAAACTGATGTTCATCTGTTCATCTTCCTCGATTCAGTTCAGGTATGCCTCAATTTTGCCCTTTTGAAAGTTTATATTTGATACAAGGTAGAATCTTTTTGTCACCATGGGTGTAAAATCGTTATTTTCTTACAGCTTTATAAATATGGGTCATATTATAACTATTTTTCACCATGGAGGTCGCTTTTATAAAGGACAATATGTGTCGACATTGGAAAGCATCGTATTTAGCATATATAAGGACCACTTCTCTTTGACCAAACTGAAATTGTATGCAAAAGACATTGGGTATGATGAAGTTGATGCTTCTTTTACAGATGAATGATGAGTCCGAGATTTGGACTCATTTGGGGCTTTGTTTATATAGATTTAGTTTCCTCAAATGCTTAATTTGTGCCATAAATTGATATTATATCCTTGATTTCCAGGTATATGGATTGAGGATCAAAACAAGGACACAAACAGGCAAAAAGGAACAAAACCAGCTGAAGAAATGAAGAAGGGCAAGCCTGAGGATCGCCAAGAGCACTTGACGTATCACCAAGTGGCTCATCTGAGCGCCTAAATTTCCAGTGTGCCAAACCCTGAAGGATCAAACCATGTCGGCGACGAAAAGAAGTAGTTGGCGAATCGCCGAGCGGTTCTGTGAAGAAAAAGTAGATCGCCCAAAGTTATAGGCCTTGAGGATGCTGAATGCCAAGGCAAAAAGGCGATGGATGAGGTCAACGGGCGGCTCGCTGAGTAGTTCAGCGAGCCCGACATACTTCGCTGAATGGTCCTTCGTGGCTTATTTTTGGCGACTATAAATTAGATTTTGAACATTTAGCTATCTATCTATCTATCTATCTATCTATCTTTTATTTAGAACATTCAAAACACTTTTCTCTGTAGTTTTTCATAGTTTTGAAGAATTTTATAGATCCAATTTGGAGATTTTGGAAGTGGGTTTCGAAGATTCGACAAATTGAAGTATTGTAGAGAGTAAATCACTCTTATCCAGGTGATGGATAATCGATTCGGTAACTATTTTTACCTTTTTATGATGTTTGGCTAAAACCCCAATTCTTGGGGTGTGATCATGTGATTATGGGTTGAATTAGTTTATGGGTATTGTTAATTACTAGTTTGAATGTTATTTTGAAGTGAGTTTAATCATTAATTGTAATTTAATTTATGAATTGTAGTTGCAAATGTAGTTCTATCTTTGTGTTCCTGGCTTTCTTGAGAGAGAGGTTTCAGAATTAAGATTATTGAATAATGATTTGTGGGTATTGGGTTGACCTGGGTTTAGCTCGTAGAGTGAATCCTAAGCCCAATTCCACCTATCTAGCTCGAAAGAGTGGATTAATTAAAGTATGGGCTATTATTGATTGCTATGCTTGTTGATGTTCGAACGAAATCACCTGATTCGGGAGAGTTGTTCGAAAGAAAACTATCTTCCTTATAGTCTAGCCTACTCACTGATCTTTAGTTGTTTACTAGTAGTTTCAATTACCATCTATCTATATTTGCCTATAATTGATCACATCCCGAGAATCCCTCTCCCTATTGTTATCTCAAAGTGTTTATGACTGTTGTGTAGTTGATAATTACAAATTAAATCCCCATCTAACATTCGTGTCACCTTTTAATTCGATTAATGTCTTTTTCGATAATTTCAATTCCTATGACTGATTAGATCACGTTTGCACTTCCTAATTGAATTTGAAACATGTATCGTGGGATTTGACCCCAACACATTTTGTTTGGTTTTATACTGATTTACGATCGTTGACATCTAGAATTGGATGAGGTGTGCTTGAAACGTTAAAAATCAAAATGGCGCTGCTGTCGGGAGTGGTGTTGTTTGAAATTCTTTTGGTGAAGTTGAATTGTGTTCTTTTTAGTTATAGTTGGATCTATGATTAATAATGTTTCAAAGAAACTTCATCCAATTCTAAGCGTCAACGATCGTTAATCAGTATAATAACCCAACTAAATTAGTTGGGGTCGAATCCCACAAGGAGTGGTACGTGTTTAAGAATCAAGAGCAAAGTACAAATATGTTCAAGTCAATCATAGGAATACACATTATCGAAGAAAAACATAATTTCAAATTAAAGAGTGACACGAATGTCAAATAACAGGGGGCTTTTGCTTGTAATTATCAACTACAACAGCAGAAAATAACACGAAGCAACAAATATTGAGACGGGTTCTTGGGATGTGATTGGATTATAGGCTAAAGTAGACAAATGGGTAATTGCAATTGTTAATAAATAACTTTAAATCAGTGAATAAGCTAGACTTTAGTGGGGATAAACTTTCTCTTGAACAATTTACCCCGAATCAAGTTGGTTTCTCTCGAACACCAACAAGCAAGCAATTAAGAACAACCTACGCTTTAGTCCATTCACTCTCTTGAGCCGAATGTGTGGAAAAGGGTTTAGGATTCACTCTCTCGAGTTGAACCCATGACAATCCAATACCCACAGACCATCAATTTAGTAATCTTGGTTTTAAAACTTCTCTGTCGAGCAAGCCAACAAAATGAATGTAGAACTGTATTTGCAAGTACAACACTTTAAATTAAACCACGATTACTGAATGCAATCACTTCTAAACAATATTTAAACTAACAATTAGCAATACCCATCAACTAAATCAACCCATAATCATATAATCACACCCCAAGAATTGGGGTTTTAGCTAGACATCATAAAAAGATAAAAATCGTTACCCAGTGGTGTTTCCATCAATTGGGTAAGACTAATTTCATCTTTACAAAGGTCCAAATTGAAGAATCTCAAAGACCCACTTCCAATTTCTCAAAAATGAAAAACTTCAATTCTTCAAAGCTAAGGAAAACTTAGTCTCAAAACTCAGAAATTTCAAAATGTAAAGAAAAACATGTCTCTTCTGAAAACTGATTAACAAAAGATATTATTAATCATGTTTTAAAATGTATTTATAGTCGCCAAAAAATATACTGCGAAGGGCCATTCGGCGCAGTAAGTTAGGATCAACGATCAGCTCGGTGATCCACCCTTTGAACAATTTCATCGCCTTTTTGCTTTGGCCTTCAGCATCCTCAAGTTCTGTAACTTTGGGTGATCCAACATTGCATCGCGGAACCACTCGGTTACACGCTGAGTGATTCTTTCTCTCGCCCACTAGATTTTCTCCTTTAGGGCTTGGCACACTGGAACTTTAGGCAAGATAATTGCCACTCGGCGACTCGCCCAATGGATTAGGAAATCAACAGGCCTTTTTTTCTTTGTTCTTTCTGCTGCCTTGTTCCTTTTTGTTCATTAGTGTCTATGCTTTGTTCCTCAATCCAAATACTTGGAAATCAAGGATTTTACATCAGTTATTGGCACATAATAAACATTTGAGGACACTAAATCTATCCAAATAAAGCCCTAAATGAGTCCAAATGTGGACTCATCAATCTACTTACTTTCAGTTTTGGTTTTGTGTTGCTTGTTAAATTATAGGAGGAAATGAGCGTTAATGGAAGAAATGGTGGCCAAGTGGGCCACCAAGATGATGTCGAAAACCTTAAAGATGTTATTGACCCAGTCCAAATAGGTGGTGTTGGTGCCATTCATTTGCCTCCAGCTGAAGGTAAAGCTATGTTTCACATCAGAAGCACCATGCTTCATCTCCTACAACTGAATGGTTTGTTCGAGGGTCTAGCTCATGAGGATCCCCATGAGCATATTAGAAATTTCATTGATGTCAGTGGACCGTTCTCATTTAAGAACATATTGCAATAATTGGTTTGGCTGAGATTGTTCCCATTTTCTCTAAGGGGAGAAGCAAGCAAGTGATTGACTGAGTTGGCAAGAGATTCCATCACTCCTTGGATGGGGCTGATCATAGTGTTCCAAATTCGTTTATTTCCCCCATCGAAGATGATGACTCTTCAGAACAACATCCAAGGATTCAAATGTTTGGAAGGAGAGCCCATACATGAGACGTGGCTCACGTTTAAAAAATTGGTGCTGCATTGCCCAACTCATGGACTTCCAGATAAGGTGTTGCTAGAATACTTTTATAGAGGTCTTGATTCAGTAAACAGAGAAGTGGCTGACCAAATTATTCCGGGTGGTATAATGCGATAGCCCTATGCAATAGTGTCCCAACTCATTGATTGCATGACCAAGATAAACAGGGCATGGTATACTCATGAAGGCCAAGTCTCTCCTCTCATTTATGAAATGATGAAAGAATAAACCATAAAGGATCAAGATAGAGACTAGAGCATGGCCAAAATGATGACCTAGCTGGATATCTTGGCCAAAAATGTCGTGGAATTTGAAGCGATGTACAATAAGGAAGTAAACTTCCTAGACAACCAAGGATAGAATAGAAAGGGAGAGAAGGATAGGTATGTTTCTCCCCATGAGCATCGAATTCCCAAGGACTCTAAGAGTGGCAAGACAGAAGATATGCTCTCACACATTCTCAACAAAGTCAAGGAGTCTGAAGAAGTGTTGAAAGAGATAAAAAAAGGATGTTTTGACTCTAAACCAAATAATGACCTCTCACTCAGTCTCTATCAAGTAGCTGGAGACCCAAATAGGTCAAATTTTGTCTCATCTGAACCCAAGACAACAAGGGGGGTTGCCTAGTGATACTATGGCAAACCCTAAAAATGAGGCTTAAATAAGTACTTGCGTCGTGCCACGACATTAACTAAGGTGCTTCTTGGGAGGCAACCCAAGTTTTTAATGCTTTATGTTTGTTTTTGAATAACGATTGTTGATTGTGCAAGTTGAAAAGTCGAATACAGGTAATACTATCACGCCAGTGGCTCCAGCTCTGTCCAAATCTAAGTCATCCTCTTCGTACATCATGTGAGCTGGATGTTGTGCTCGACCCCTTGGAGCTAGTGGTTGGCGGTAGGGAGGAGCTATTTCTTCCACTCCTAGATGCTCATCCACCACCTTAGGCACGTTGTTCACAGCATTATGCTGAGCACCTCTTGCAGCAGTCTCAACTTCTAATCCTAACTTTTCCTTTGTGCCTCAAGTTCCTGTGCATTGACCATCTTGCGGTTAGTCTTTCAAATTTTCTGATCGTAAGGAATCAATGGAGCTCCCTTACTTCTGGTATTTGACATACACAGTTGAACTCACTTGTAAGAGACACATACAAAGAACAAGACGTAAAATTAGGAAATATAACTACACCTTGAATAAAAGCTAGTAAAAAACTTATGAATTGAAATTCCCCGACAGCGGCGCCAAAATTTGATACATCCAAACTTACACTTCAATTAAGAAGATAAATGGTTGAAGTCAATTAATAGAACTCAACGGGAGTTGAGGTCGATCCCATAGAGAATTTCTTTACAGAAATGATTTCACTGTCGCATTTACCCAAATGTTGTTGTTATTTCCTAAATAAAACAAATACGGAATGTAAATTGGGTTGAGCTGTAAAGTTCGAGTAACTAAGATTGTTAAGCAAAATCCAGATTAACAATTAATAGAGTATTGATCCTAAAGTTGTTTTGATAAATAAATAAAACACAGTTGTGTTTCCCATGACAATAAATCTATTGTTCATTCGTAACTGAGTTTCAAGTAATTTAGTCTTTTCAATTTATAAGCGAGTTCTTATATCTAACACTTCTCAGTTTAGTTAAATAATTTTCACTCAATTTCTCTCGATCTTTGAGTGTTACCAAATTCTACCCTCACGTACAATGATGTTAAAGTTCTCTTCTCTCGAACTCGACCTTTAACGCCATTTTATCATATCAACTCCACTTTTTCCCAACTATCTCTTTTCTCTCGAACAATCGATAGATACAGGCTGACTCTAACGCGTGCATTCCTTAGAACAAATGAAAAATGAAAGATGAGTTAAATATTGCAAATATAATTCACCTTCTACTCATCTTACGAATTCACATTTAGATATTTGTCATAGTATCCACAACCCTAGTTGTGGTGTTTAGCCATTCATGCTTTCCACTAAATGAACAGAGATTAGTAATGGAAACATTAAGAAAGTTTATGTGCGGCAATTTGCAAATTCAATGAACGATTGATATTGAGAAAATCCAAATCCAACTTCCAAAATTGATTCAATGTTAATAGATAAAAACCAAAGTCAAAAGTATTCAAAACTAAGTCGCTCGTTCCAGATTTGACGAGATAAAAACTTAAAATGACCTAATTAATTCAAATAAAGTGTCTAAAATGAGTCCTACTCAAAGTAGGACTGAACTGTTGGGCAACTTCACGGGCAACATGACAACCCGTCAAAGGCTTCACGGTCCGTGAAGCCTACCGTGATCTATACTTGGCCCAAACAAAATGTGAGTCTTCAAAGCTTGTACACTAGATCCACTTCACGATCACCACCACGGGCCATTATGGGTCCATAACCCGTGAGGCCTTTCGTGGACTTCACTTTGTAGCCATTACACTTCATCTTCTCAAGACCCAAACACTGGATCCACTCCACGATCATAATCATGGACCTTTGTGAGGACCATGGTCCGTGAGGTCGTCTGTGGCCTTTACTTGGTCCAATCCCATTTCAGCTCCTCGATGTCCCTTAATTGGAAATCCATCACGATCGTCACCACCGTTTGTTTCAAGGACCACGGCTCGACTAGGTGCCCGTGGTCTTCACCTGATCACACTCATCTTCTGCTCCTTTTTCTATTTTTTCCACACAGGTTAGAATTTGTCTACACATTTAACAAACACATCAAAGCTTACAAAAATACACTCGATTCTAGTATGAATCCTTAGTTTTGAGCATCTAATGTGCCAATATTTCACGGCATATCAATCTTCTCACTTTTAATCACCGTTCTTTTCTTAGTATCTCTTGAAGCTTATGAACTCTCATGTTAGGCTGATATATTATTCTATCCCTCATCTTCAATTCCACATATTTGGCTGAGCACAACATGTTCCTATTCTTTGTAATACATCTATGAGCATGATAGTATTTCTTTACAAAAATATTTCTAGAATATTTATTCAAGCTTGCAAAGATTTCCCATTTACACTTTCCTTCACATTTTCCCCTAACTCTATGAGGTTCATTTGGTTTAAGCCTTAACCGAACCTTATGTTGAACAACATAATCAACAACAACCTTTCTAAATTGAGTTGTACTCTCAAATATCATACCTAACTCAAAGAAAGAAATGAAAGAAGAAGAATCATACCTTAGCTTGTTGCTTTTTCTTCTTGAAGGTAAATCAACACCTCGTTGTGCTAAAACATCTAGATCCTCATCACAATCTTCACTTGGTTCATCTTATGAATCAATAACCACTTCATCAACTCCCAATTTCCCATTATATTTGGTTGCCTTATTGGTGAAGATATTCTCAAATCCCTTATCTATGCCAGCTTCTCCAAGCTCAACATCTTAATCCTTTGAGGGTCTTTTAGTTCTGTTTTTTTGCTTTGCAGCTTCATTTTTTTTCCTTCCCTTATTTTCTCTAAAAGCTCTCAGTTCTTCATCAAATTCACTATCATCCTGATCTGGAACATCATCTAAGTCATCCTCTTCAAAGTTAAGAGAATCACCATTTTCTTCTTCTAATGGTTGTTCAACTTCACCTACCCCATTTATACCATGCTCAATGTGTGAAACCCTAGAGCAATTTCCCAGTTCTTGATTATTTTTTTCAACAGAATATGGTCCTAGTTGTAGCGGTGGACCCCCTTCTTTAATAGTCACATGCTTCAAAAACAACTTAAAAGATGACCCACTCCACAAATCTTTAACAAAGTTATATAGTTGGCTGTCACTTTCTAACTTGACAAAACTATGGGTAATATAATCTTTGATTTTTAATGTTTCAAGCTCACCTCATCTAATTCTGGGTGTCAACGATAGTAAATCAGTATAAAACCCAACAAAATGAGTTGGGGTCGAATCCCATAGGGAGCGGTACATGTTTCAAATTCAATTAGGAAGTGCAGACGCGGTCTAATTAGTAATAGGAATAAAAATTATTGAAAAAGACATTAATCAAATCAAAGGGTGAGACAAATGTCAAATGGGGATTTAGTTCACAATTATCAACTACACAGCAGTCACAAACACTTTGATATAACAATAGGGAGAGCGATTCTTGGGATGTGATCGGTTATAGGTAAATATATATATATATGGGTAATTGAAACTACTAGTAATCAACTAAAGATCAGTGAGTAGGCTAGACTATAAGGAACATAGTTTTCTCTCGAATAACTATCTCGAATCAGGTGATTTCTTTCGAACATCAATAAGCATAGCAATGAAGATCAAGCCATTCCTTAATTCATCCACTCTCTCAAGCTTAACCCAGCTTAACCCAATACCCACAAATCATTAATCAATAATCTTAGTTCTAAAACCTCTCTCTCAAGCAAGCCAAGAACACAAAAATATAACTGCATTTGCAACTACAATTCATAAATTAAACAACAATTAATGATTAAACTCACTTCAAACTAGCATTTAAACTAGTAATTAACTATACCCATAAACTAATTCAACCCATAATCACATGATCACTCACCAAGAATTGGGGCTTTAGCCAAACATCATAAAAAGGTAAAAACACTAACCGAATCGATTATTCATCAACTGGGTAAAAGTGATTTAGTCTTTACAATGCTTCAATTTGTCAAATCTTCGAAACCCACTTCCAAAATCTCCAAATTGAACCTCTAAGATTCTTCAAAATTATGAAAACTACAGAGAAAAATGTTTAGAATGTTCTAAATAAAAGATAGATAGCTAAATGTTCAAAATCTAATTATAGTCACCAAAAATAAGCCACGAAGGACCATTCGGCAAAGTAAATCAGGCTCGCCGAACTACTCGGCTAGCCGCCCTTCGACCTCTTCCATCGCCTTTTCGCCTTGGCATTCAGCATCCTCGAGGCCTGTCACTTTGGGCGATCTATTTTTGCTTCGCAGAACCGCTTGCTAAGTCGCCGACTGTGCCTTTTCATCATCGACTTGGTTTCTTCCTTTAAAGCTTGGCACACTGGAACTTTAGGTGATCAGATGAGCCACTTGGCGACACGCCAAGTGCTTTTGGCGAACCTCAAAGCCGCCCTTCTTCATTTCTTCGGTTGGTTTGTTCCTTTTTGCCTATTAGTGTCCTTGCTTTGTTCCTCAGTCCATATACCTGAAAATCAAGGATTTAACATTAGTTTATGGCATAAATTAAGAATTTGAGGACACTAAATCTAATATAAACAAATCCCCAAATGAGTCCAAATATCGGACTCATCAACACCCTTAACTTAAACTTTTGCTTGTCTTCAAATAAAACTTAAGTTCAATGATCAATTGTGCACTCAAAGATTCAAATTGTGACTCACCATTATCAAAGATGCTCAAGTTCACAATATTTGCTTCAAATGTAAGTTCAAGCTCAACAAATGTACTCAAATGCCCTCATAACAAAGATGATTCCATATTTACACATAATTTCTTCAACAATTTATAATTTCAGAATCACATACAACCCTCACACTCACAAAGATGAACACATGCATGACTTTACCAGTAGGCTTGCCCTTATTTTCCAATCAATATTTGTTTCAAGTCACTCAAGATGACAAAGGTCTTTTCAAGGCTTGTAACGCGACTGGGTGTAAAGGTATGGTCATTTAGGCTCAGTGGCTTCTACCCTCATGAAGTGTGAAGTGAACATCACTTTCCTCCTTTTTTTAACATTTCAAACGTGCTCATAATCCACCCCATTATTCAATTTCTTATGAATTACCGGACACCACATTTCTTTTGCAATTTTCATCACTTTATTTCACAGTTTTTTCCTTTTTTTTCTTTGCTTTTTTTTTATTATATATGGAGGGGTTCCATATTTTTCAAAACCATTCTCAAAGGAGGATTTCTCACACTTCTCGATTTTCCTTCTCTTTTCACCACACCCCTAACTTCGACTTTTGGCCTAAGTTGTCTATTCAAACAAACCACACTTCATGAGAGTTATGGGTGAATGGATAAAGAGGGATCACAATTTTTCAAGTTTCTTCCAGAAAGGGATAGGGTTCAAGGGGGTTCAAGTAAAGTTCACACATCTCACAAGGTTGGCCACAAAAGAGGTATATTGTCAAATTGTTTCACTCTTCAACATTGTTGGCGAAGATCATTTCAAGAGATTCGATCACTTAGTCAACCGGACCAACGGGGCAAATTCTAGGTGTCATCATACACTATATTTAAGGTAAACTCATCACACAGGAAATTGACACCAATATCAAACAAGACTTCACACTTTCAAGCTAGTGTTCAATGTTCATCACAAGAGGAACGTTCTATAACCGGCTAAAAGTTCACACATTGTCTATGCAACATCATTGGCTTTGTCATAGCCGCATATTCATTTCGTTCAATTAAGAGCACTATTTAAGTCATCGATATTGATCATAACCGATACTCAAATTTGCACAAAAACATCCATAATCACACACAATAGAGGTGGCACAAATTTTCAAAATAGGTCAAAAACCATTTCCATTCAAAAGGAGCCACAAGCTTAAACATCCACAAGATAAGATCAAAACCAAAATAGATCATAAAACCCAATATATACAAAAAAAATGTATTCATAAGAGGTAGGTATGGAAATACCTCACCTCACCCACAAAAGAAAAGCAGTTATCCTCAAATGTAACAATAACAAATATAGTCAATAAAACAATAGAGGGGGAGGTAAAAATGATCATGTCTACCCAGTCACTCCGGCTATCGGGGAATCAATGCCCGGGGTCATACTCTGGTCTTGGGCATTAGTGCCCGGGGTAACATCAACACTAGCTCCACTGGAGCCTGCCATGGAAGTATCTATCAAGGAGGTTTGCCAGGTAGTCTCGAACATAACACCCTCTAAGTCAGCCAGATCATCATACACAACTGCATCTCACTCCCCAAGATGCTCCTCATTGGTCTCAGCCTCAGATTCAGCAGCAACAACATCCTTCACAATATCATCTCCGGCAGGAGCCAAAGGTACCTCAGCACGAGCAGGAATATCAGCACTTGGATCAGCAGGAGCCTCAACTGACTCAAACAGTGAAGTGAAATGTGTAGACTTCAGATGGTCCACATCCTTCCTCAACTTGGAAACCTCATTTTTTAAAGTCGTAACCTCAGTGGAAACCCCCTGTCCTCTCTCACAAATCTCTACTCTCATCATGAGAGAATCAATGGAGGACCAGAGAGGTGTCAAAGTAGCTAAAATGGCTCGCTCAAACATCTAGGGCACCTCAGTCTCTAGCCGGGAAGCCCGCACATCTGTAGAATGGGCTAGGTGCCCTATCTTGAGGAGCATGGCCTAAGTTATCGGAGTCCTTGAGGCAGTGGTACCTGAAGTAGCTCTAGGAGGCTGGGAGGCAATAGAATAACATGGGGCCTGGGAAAGAGTGGAAGTAGATGTACCTGAAGGCTCGGAGGTCGGAGTAGGAAAAGCTTCTTCTATAGGTATAGACTCAACATCAACCTCTGGGGATGTATCCACCAGATCTGCTCTCTTCCTATCCGCCTAATCCCGTGTGTACTCGGCCTCAATACGCCGGATGTTGGTGGAGGAGTGGGTGTAACCTCAATGTCCCTCTTCTCGTCAAGAGGAACTCCAGCCCGTCGACATAACTCTGTAATGAGCACTGGGAAAGGAAGGGATGTCTGGCGCTGTTTAGCCCTCATGGACATCTCCTGCTCAATGATTAGCCCCAAGTTGATGCTCTTTCAGGCTATGATTGATCTGAGACAGGCCTCCTTTGGGTGGTGGAGGATGGACTCATTCTGTGAGGGCATGATGGAGATATTGATGAACCTAAACCAATATCGAGCTACTATGTTTAAGTCCTTCTTCTCAATAAGGACTCCAGCCTCGATCCACCTCTGGGTGGTATAAAAAATAAGAGGAGCTAGCCATCCCTTTAGGTCATCTAGAGTTATCACAGTGGTAGCCAAACTCGGGTGGTTAAAATCTAACCCTCTATCAAATACTCATTCATATAATCGCTGCTACAGCTCACCGTCTTCCCCTGTACCACCACAGACTCTACCGGTCTGAAGGCACTGGCCTTCTTCTTTCCCTTTGGTACCAGGTCACTATACAACGTGTAAAACTCTTGGACCCATGCGGGAATGTACGGGCCACGAGGCCTACTGAAGATCTAGAACCTGTGGTACCAGATGGTGTCCCACACATTAGGGTACCTGTCCATCACACCATCCGTGGACAACTTCTTCTCCTCCAGAATGGTCCTCAATCCCTCGGCCTTTAACTAGTTGAGTAATCGGGGAAGAGGACCCTGAACTGGTGGTGCTAGACCCACCGTCTATGCCTTAGCTGGCACTGTATCAGCAGCATGGGGGTAGACTCCGAGATCCTAGATGAAACTTGACGAGCTCATGCACGAATCTCTGCTCGCCGGGTATGTAGTGGTTGGTCATCCTCAGGAAAGAAGAGTGAGGCCTGAGAGTTAAAAAGAATCCCCATCACTACTGGAGTTCTACTCTGGTCTCTCAGTTACGAGTGCTTTGTCCTTTCTCTTCCCTCTTTTTGGAGGTGCTTTTTACTCTTTTGTGTGGAGACAGTTGCTCCCTCATTTATGATGATTCCCAATGCTCGTTTGCGGGGCAACATACCACTTTCATCAGAGTTTGTCATAGAAATATCTGCAAAATACACTGAACAGTGTTAGAAGATATCCAAGAAAGTTGCAGACTTCAAGTTGCAAAAACACTCACCGAACCTGTCAGCGAGTCACTTTGGCAAGCTAGATCGGGCTCGCTAAAAGGACCAGCATGAAATTTTTTTAGAAATCAGGCAGGTCAGTGATATTCAAGGCCTTTCGGCGAGCTCAGACTATCCCATCGAATATTACCATGTATTTTAGTGGTTAAGGGTGAAGAAAGGGAGATCAAAGGACTTTTTGGCGAGTTGCCGAGTAAACTCAACGAGCTCAGGCTTCCCGCCAAAAATGACAAACACCAAATAACCAAATCACGCAATTAAGGGCGATCAAAGAGGGACGTCGGTGAACTGCTAAACCGTCCGGTGAGCTCGACCCAGCTCGCCAAACTGCCCAACGTGCCAAATTTCAACCCTGTATCTCAAAATCAAGCCCGCAGCCCCTGAAATTAAAATCAAACTAACACACTATGCTATTCATACAAGACCCACAAGACCCCTGCCTCCGAGGTACTCAGACTTCTCCCAACTTTGCCAAAATTGGTTATTTCATGACTTTTGCCCTTAAGAATGACATTATCCACTCTATCATTGGGCAAATTACATCATTTGGCTCAATTAAGGGTTACTCAGACTTCATCCAACTAGAACCAACATAAAATAACCACAACCCAATAATTTAGAGTCAATTTTAACACTTTAAACACGGGGATTCATCATTTTAAGCAATTAGGCACAATTTCGAAACACAATTAAGGAAAACCAACACAAAACACACGATTTCAATCATTACCCAACACACATCATCATAAAATTATCGAAGGCATTCGAGTTCAACCAATTAATCAAAAGTTTAAGGTTCGAAAAACCAACCTGAGTGCCGAATAAAGAATTTGATAAGCTAGGTGGCAAAGTAACCAAATCCACGCACGAGATCAAATACGCAAACGAAGAGAAATAGCAAAATACAGGAAAGTAAAGTGTGGGTGTGAGTGTACAGGGTTAGAAATGAGAGAATATGAAAGATTTTGAAAATTTAAACCGTTTGGCCTTTTAAAACATTTCAGTTCATTGCCATTTGGACGGTATTAGTCGACCACGCCAAACCACTCAGTGATGTGTTGAGTGGTGACTTACCTCGCCAAGTTTTACAGGACCTCCAGTCAATTTAGGGGTCCAAACGACAGACAAAATTGGGCTCGCCGACCTATTCAGCAAGTTGCCGATTCAGTCATTGGCCGCCTAGTTTTACAGACTCCCACCTAATGTTTTTGTAGGTCCAACGGTGGTCCAAGTCGGGCTCACTGACCTTTTCGGTGAGTCGCTGACTAGAATCTTCTAGGATTGTAGAGACTTGGAAACTATTACCTAGCTCATAGCTAATATAGTGTGTAATTGTTTCTCTTTTTTTATGATGTGTAGCTAAAACCCCAATTCTTGGGGTGTGATCATGTGATTATTGGCTTAATTAGCTTATGGGTATTGTTGTTTACTGATTTAAATGCTTAATTGTAATGGTTTTAATCGATAGTTGTGTATTAATTTATGAAATGTAGTTGCAAATACAATTCTAACTTAGGGTTCTGGGCTTGCTTCATAAAAAGGTTTTAGAGCAAAGATTTTCTATTAATGATTGCAGTTATTGGTTTGATGTGGGTTCAGCTCGATAGAGTGATTCCTAAACTTGATTCTACCCATCTCTTTTGAGAGAGTAGATAAATTAATGGTTTGGGCTTTTTATATTATTAAGCTTGTCGAGGTTCGAGAGAACTTACTTGAATAATAATAGTTGTTTGAGAGAAAGCTATTTCATCTATAGTCTAGACTATCGATTGAGATATCACAATCGTTAGTAAATTTCAATTACCCATATAGAAAAATTAGCCTATAATCAATCACATCCTGAGAATTCCTCTCTTAATTGTTTATTCCTATGTTTTCGTATTTGTCTTAGTTGCTCATTGACAAACAAATTCCTCCATCCAACCTTCGTTGTGAACCCCTTCAATTTATCTAAATGTTTTTGATAATTTTTGCTCCTACCACCGACTAAATTACATTTATAACTTCATAACTAAATTCTAACTTGTACTGCTCCCTATGGGTTCGACCCTAACTCTTCGTTGGGTTTTACACTAGATAACGACTGCCTACACCTAGTATTAGAAGAGGTCTAGTTGAGCGTTCATCAAGTCCTTATGCTTCGAGGACATACTTTATTGTTTTCACTCTTCTATGTATTTTCTCTTTTGAACAAGATGTATGGGCTAGGCCTAATTTCGCTCTATTATATTAGATGGCTATGATGAGTCAAGAGTATTAGACTTTTGCTTTGCTTTTATAAAATGTGTTGGAGTTGGACTATTGTTTTAATCTTTTTTTCTATTTCTTATGTTATAAAAGCTAAGTTGATTGTATGGAGTCCTTTGGGGTTCTATAAACCATGTTACATCTCGGGGGTACCCCTGGGTCATGACACATATAATACTGCAGTAAGAATTTGGGACTTCGCTCGGATGAACCCTCATGAGTGTCATGGGTCTAAGTCAGAAGAGGATCCTCAAGAGTTTCTCGATGAAATCCAGAAGGTATTAGACATTATGGGTGTCCCTCAAGTCAAGGGTGAATGTTTAGCTACCCTATCAGTCAAATGGAGTGGCTTACACTTAGTACTAGCAATGGAAGGGAAGTAACTTAGGGTCTATAGATCGATTTATCTCTTACCTTAAGGCAAGGAAGATGTTTCTAAAGGGTATATCTATTATCTCATTCTTCTTAAGGATTCAAACTCCAAAACCCCAACTCTTGAGTCAATCTCGATCATAAATGGGTTTGCAGAAGTGTTCCCAGAAGATCTTTCCGGAGTTCCTCCCGAAAGGGAAATCAACTTCGAATTAATCTCCTTCGAGATACCCAACCCATTTCGATTCATCCTTACAGAATGGATCCAACTTAGCTAGAGGTATTGAAAGAACAGTTAAAAGATCTTCTAGATAATGGCTTCATCAGTGCCAACATCTCTCCTTGGGGTGCTCTACTGTTGTTCCTACGGATGTAAGACGGTTCTCGCAGGATGTGCACTGACTATAGTCAGTTGAACAAAGTCCTAATCAAGAATAAGTATACCATCCCTTGGATTGGTGACTTGTTCGAGCAACTTTAGGTTGCTAGTTACTTTTCTATGAAATACCTCAGACTCGTCTTTCATCAGCTGAGAATTCAAAGTAGAGACATCTCGAAGACAGCCTTCATGACTCGGTATGGTCACTATGAATTTGTAGTTATGTCTTTTAGACTAACAAATGCTCCTAAAACATTTATGTAATAAATGAACAGGGTGTTCAAACAGTATTTGGACTTGTTCGTCATCGTCTTTATTGATGATTTCCTCATTTATTCTCGATGTAAGGTAGAGCATGTGATTCATCTGAGAGTTGTTTTGCAAACACTCAAAGATCGCAAACTATTCGTTAAATTCAACAAATGTGAATTTTTGTCAAAGTCAATCTCGTTCCTTGGTCATGTGGTATCCAACAAAGGGATCCAAGTGGATTCTCTGGAAATTGAGGTTGTACATTACTGGCGCAGACCCACCTCTCTAACATATTTTAGATGTTTTTGGGTTTGGCCGACCATTGCAGGAGTTTTATTGAAGTATTGTCATCCATAGCTTCCCCATTGACCAAGATGACTTAGAAGAAGGTCAAATTTATGTGGTCAGATGAGAGTGAGAAAAGCTTCTCAGAACTGAAGACTAGGCTGACAACACATCCCATCTTGACTCTACTAGATGGTTTAGATGGTTGTGTGATTTATTGTGATTCATCCGGGGTCAACCTAGGTTGTATGTTGATGCAACAAGGTAAGTTCATAGCTTATGCTTCTATATGGCTTAAGGTCTAGGAGAAAAATTACCCGACTCATGACCTCAAACTTGCAGTCGTAGTATTTTCCCTAAAGATTTTGAGACATTAATTGTATGGTGTTCATGTTGATGTGTTCACAGATCATAAGAGCCTCTAGTATGTGTTCACCTAGAAAGAGTTGAATCTTTATTAGAGGAGATGGCTTGAATTCCTCAAAGACTATGACATGAATGTGATTTCCCATCCGAGTAAGGCTAATGTAGTGGCCGATGCTCTTAACATACTGTATATGGGTAGTGTAGCACATGTTGAGGAAGGAAATAAAAATTTAGCCAAAGATGTTCACTTGATTGCTCGCTTATGAGATTTCCTTATGGACACGTCAGATGGTGGTCTGATAGTTCAGAATTGATCTGACTCTTCATTTGTAGTGTAGGTTAAGGAAAAACAAGATAGCGATCCTATATTACATCAGTTGAAAGGTGCAGTTCATCAGCCAAAAGTTGAGGTTTTCTTCCAAAGGGGAGATGGTTTTACTTCGTTACCATGGTCACTTATGTGTTCCAAATGTGGGTGAGTTGAGGCAGTAGATCCTTACAAAAGCCCATAATTCTAGATATTCTATTCATCCAGTAACCACTAAGATATACCGAGATCTACGGGATGTCTTTTGGTGGAATGACATGAAGAGGGCCATAGCAGACTTTGTGGCTATGTGTCCTAACTTCAACAAGTTAAGGTAAAAGACCAGAAACCAGGAGGTATGACTCAAGACATTCACATTCCTACATGGACTTTATTATGGGTTTACCTTGTACTCATACCCAACATAACTATATTTGGGTGATTGTGGATAGAGTTACTAAGTCAGCTCACTTCTTAGATGTTAAGACTGCAGATGCAGTGGAGGACTATGCCAAATTATACATCAATGAATAGTCAGGTTGTATGGGGCTCCCTTGTCTATCATCTCAAATAGAGGTCCTCAGTTTACATTTCATTTCTAGAAATCATTTCAAAAATGTCTTGGTACTTAGTTAAATCTCAGTACAATATTTCATCCACAGACGGATAGTCACACAGAGCGAACCATTCAGACCTTAGAGGACATGTTGAGAGCTTGCGATATCAATTTGATGGGTAGTTGGGATGATCACCTACCGCTCATAGAGTTCTTATATATAATAACTTCCATTCCATTATTTAGATTGCCTCATATGAGGCACTATATGGGCGTAGATGCTGGTCCTCGATTGGTTGGTTTGAAGTAGGTGAAATAGCCTTGATTGGGCCAGATTCCGTTCATTAGTTTATTGAGAAAGTTCATCTAATCAGAGATAGACTAAAGATAGCTGAGAGTTGTCAGAAGAACTATGCAAATGTGAGGAGAAGGGACTTAGAGTTTGAAATCGATGATTGGGTTTTCTTGAAGGTGTCACCTTTGAAGGGTGTGATAATATTTGGATAAAAAAGAATCTCAGTACTAGATATGTAGGTCCTTACAGAATCTTGAAAAGGGTTGGTATATGGCATTTGAGTTCGAGTTTCTAGCAGAACTAGTAGAAGTTCATCCAGTCTTTCACATTTCCTTGTTGAAGAAGTATGTCGGTGATCTGTCATCGATAGTACCGTTAGAGAGTGTGGTTGTGAAGGATAGTCTCACTTATGAAAAGAATCCAGTTGAGATTCTTGAACTTCGCATTTGTAGGTTGAGAAATAATGAAGTTGCTTCATTGAAGGTTTTGTGGAGGAGTCAGTCTATAGAGGGAACTACTTGGGAAACGGAAGCAGCAATGATGGCCAAGTATACACACCTATTTCCTTCTGATTCCATTTCAGCTTGAGATACTAGTTCCTCTCTAGGCTCCCAATTTATTCTTGAGTAATTCAGTCTCAATATCTGCTTCCTCAATTTTTTTTGTGCATTTCAGCATATTTGCATGTTCATGGAACTCAATTCGGTTAGATATCAGTTTCTAGTACTTTGTGGTATAGATTGGAGCTCCTTCCCTCAATACTCAGCTTGTTTAGAATTCATTTGAGGACGAATGTTCCTAAGGGGGAGATATTGTAATACCTCAGATTTGAGAAGATGGAAACAAATTGCAGCATTCTAGGATTTGGTGTCAGAACCAACAGAAGCCACCAATGGACCGTGTGTCTGACCAAGGACTTTAGGTGCGGTCCCTTCATTGGGTTCCAGACTTAGGGGACTATGATCCCACCCACGGACAACCAGTACAGTTTGTGGTTGGACCTATAGACCCTGGGTAAGGGTTAGCAACTATTTAGAGAGAAATGGTTTTTGGGTCAACTTCAAACGGTCATATTTTTTAGCAAAAAATGAATCAGGTGTCCCATGAAATTTCAAATTAAAGATAATGTAATCCTCTTTTTAATACCACCAAATTTGCTAAAATCCAAGATCGGAGTAAAAGGTAATGCTCGTTTTAGTGAAGCCCTATCGAGCAGAGTACAAACAATGATCCAATTGAGGGGCAGTGGTTCAAATGGTTGCCTGTCAGTCCTCTCGTGAGTGGCACTTCGTTAACTTGAAGGGAGAGTCATTTTTTCTTTTCCCATATTCTTTGGGCACTTAAACTACGTTGTTTGATGCCTAAACTATGTCATTTTACTCAGTGTATGCCTAAAAACCTTTTCAAACATACCCAGAACCCTCATTCTCCAAAAATCATCCAAGTTAGAACGAAAAGAAGAGAGAGAGGCGTTGGTTTCTTTTAAGAACAAGTAGTCGTTTTCTTCAAAGTTCAGCCCCAAAATCCAAAGGATTTTTCCATAGATTCATCACTAGGTATGTTGAATTTCACAAATGGGTTCCTTTAACCCATTAGGTCCCTAGAATTTAGTTAGTTCTTTAGATTCTCATAAACTGTTCAGACCTAGGGTTTCTAGATTTTCAAGATTTATAGTGATTACGGTTCGTTCGATATAAATATACTTGTTTCTTGATAATTTAGTATAATTCCTTGCATAGAACTCCAAACTTTATCTTGTGTAAATTTATCCTAGTTCATGAATTTTACTTGCTAGTGTAATGTTTCAGATATCAAATGAAATATTCACAGCATATAAATGTTGCATTCTAAATTAGAATGTCAACTTGAGCTATTTCGTAATTAGTTCATTTTAGCTTTATGAATATTCAGTTGGGAGTAGACCTAACACAAAATTAGACTAGGGTTCAGCGTACCCTCAAAGTCCCTGAACTACATGCCCATTTATTATTATAAGTCCCCTATGTTGGGCATCAGATTTAGTGATCATGCCATAGTCATGCCTCTATACCTCTAGCAAGGTATATTGGGTCCTCTCGATGGGGCGTATACATTGGACTCCATGTTTATCTCACGTGGTTTATGTAAATTAATAGTAGCTCCTACAGTCAGACTCTTAGTGCATTGACTAGGTTTTCAGGAGTTACATCAATATAGAGTTCAACTTGTTTTCTTCATGATTAGTATTTGCTTATTGCATTCAATTTATCTTTCAGTTATACTTCCGTACATATCGAAATCATTATTAAGATTATATCATTACTCCGTTATGCATTGCTCAATTTATATACTTTGTTCAGCTTAGCATATAGATATCCTACATGCTCAGTAAATTACAAGTATTGACGCATACTTTGTGCGAATCATTTCATGATATAGGTTTAGGCACTCAACATCCATATCACACTTAGTTTGATCCTTAGTTCGACTTGAACAACTTCAGTGGTGATTCCACATACTTCAAGGACAATAAACAAGATTTATCTTTTAGTTTTGTTAGGGTAAGTTGGGGGAATATCCCAAAAACTCAACTATGTTAGAGGCTTTTCATACATAGTAGTAGATTCATCTTGAGTATTAAGTGGTTGTTTCAGTCATCTCTAAACCCATTCCAAAAAAACTGGATCCTTCATTAAGACTGGAGATGTAATAAAGATGGATCTACTACTATGTCTATAAGCAAGCATTTATCAACTCAAGTTGAATCTACTACTATTTCAGAAAATCCTATAACTGAGTTGAGTTGCTAGGACATGACCCCAGTTAACTCTAACAAAAACTAAAAACATAATAAAAAACTAAAATGAAAGGCATGTCTATTGTCCTCAAAGTATGAGGACTCACCACTCAAGCTGCTGAAGTCATACAGAGAATTGATCTAAGTGCGATCTGGATGCTAATACATGAACCTACATCATGAAAGAATGTAGCGTAGAGTATGCGTCAGTACTTGAAATGTATTGAGCATGCAGGATATAGATACTAAGCTGAACAAATATATATAAGCTTAACAAATGAATACTGACAAATGACATGAACTGAGCAAGTATCTAACTACTGAAACATTACAAAAAAGCTATGCTGAGTGCAATGACTAAGTACCAGTCATGAAAATAGCATGTTGAACTGAATGTTGAAGTATATACTAAAAAACTTGTCAATTCCACTATGAGTATGACTGTGGGAGCTATTGTTAACCAACACAAACCACATGAGATAAATGTGGATTCTAATTTATACGCCCCACCGAGATGACCCAATATACCTTGCCAGGGGTATAACGCATGACTGGCGTGATCATTAAATTTGATGCCCAACATAAGGAACTTATACTCCTACGAAGTCCCGTTGTTCTTGACTATGAGAGTACACTGAACACTAGTCCAACTCGGTGCTAAGTCTACTCCCAACTGAATATGTATATGACACAAGTGTAACTGAAATACTAAATAGCTCAAAATACTAACATGCAATCTGAGAATGCAACATTTATATACTGATAATGTAAATTCGAAATATGGAACATGATTATCTATTTTACTAACCTAGCAAGTATAATTCACGAACTAAGAGAATTTATATAAACTAGGGTTCTGAGTTTTTATACAAAGAATTAAACAAACTTTCCAAGAAAAATGATATTTCAGTTAAGAATACTGCAACAACTAAATCACAACAATTCTACAAGGTTTTAAAAACCCTAGGTCTAAGAAAAATATGGAAAATCAAGGAACTGACTGAATCCTATGGACCTACTGGATGAAAGGAATAACTAGTGAAACCCTACATACCTGGTGACGAAATCTATGGAGAAATACTTCTATTTCGGGGAAGAAACATAAAGAAAACCTCATGCATACTCTTGAGAGGGTTGGTCGGCTTTCCTCTTCACTTTTCTCTAATTTGGGTGATTTCTTAGAGAGTGAACGATTTGGGTAGGTTTTGACTAGATTATTGAATTAAGGCTGAGCAAAACAATGTATTTAGGTGTTAAACGACTTATTTTAAATGCCCAATGCATAGGGGAAAAGACTAAAATGATCCTGACTTAAAAGCTGAGGAGGGCCACTCACGAGGCCACTTACGGACCGTCAGAGGGATTACGGCCCATCAAGTGGGTCGTGGTTCTAGGCCAGAGCCTAATGGTTCTAGGACGCCCATCCAGGGTCCACCTCCATGGACCGTGTAAAGGACTATGGATCGTAAAAGCCATTAGGTTTTTTAGTTGGGGCTAGGAACTACTGGTTCTGGTTAACGAGCCACCTTACTACACTTATGGGGATCCACGGCCCATGATGGGCTCAGTGCTCCACCACTTTTAGATGGGTGTGAACCACGATGAGGGTTATAAGTGGTGGTTCCTTTCACGGCCTGTGAACCTCCTTTGTGGTTCATCAAAATTTCAGTTGTTCAGGCTTAACTAAGTTTTGAGGTTTTACAATATCGAGACTTGAGAGGAACTATTACCTCATACTGAAACGGAATCAAAAGAAAAGAGGTGAGGATACTTGGCCATCATAGATGCTTCTGCTTCCCAAGTAACTCACTGTACGGACTCACTACTTTGCAAAACCTTCACTAAAGAGACTTCCTTATTTGTCAACCTACGAAATTGACGGTTAAGAATTTCAAATGGTACTTCTTCATAAGTGAGAGTATCCTTCACAGCCATATTCTCTAATCGTACTATTGATTCTGGATCACCCACACACATCTTTAACGAGGAAATGTGAAAGACTGGATGAACCGCTACTAGTTCTACTGGCAACTCTAACTCATAAGCCACATTACCAACCCTTTTTAGGATTCTTTAAGGACCTACAAATCAAGGACTGAGCTTCCCTTTCTTTCCAAATCTCATCACCCCCTTCATTGGAGACATCTTCAGGAAAACCCAATCATCAATTTTGAACTCTAAGTCTGTTCTCCTCACATCTACATAGGATTTTTTGACAAGTTGAACTTTTTCCATTGCTTCATCAACCAAATCTAGTCCAATCAAGGTTGCTTTTACTTACTTCGAACCAACCAACCAGAAATCTGCATCTACACCTATATAGTGCCTCATATGGGGCCATCTAAATACTGTAATGGTAGCTATTATTATAGGCAAACATTATGAGAGGTAGGTGATTGTCCCAACTACCTTTGAAATTGATCACGCAAGCCCTCAACATGTCCTCTAAAGTCTGAATGGTATGCTCTGCCTATCCATCCGTCTGTGGATGAAATGTTGTACTGAGATTTACCTGAGTACCTAGACCTTTCTGAAATGATTTCCAGAAATGAGATGTAAACTGAGGACCCCTATTTGATATGATAGACAAACAAGGGAACCCCATGCAACCTAGCTATCTCATTGATGTAGAGTTTGACATAGTCCTTCGCTAAATCTGTAGTCTTGACAGCCAATAAATGAGCGGACTTAGTAACTCTATCCACTATCGCCCAAATGGAGTCATGTTGTCTACAAGTACGAGGTAAAATTGTATTGAAGTCCATATTTATCACTTCCCACTTCCATGTAGGAATGTTAATCACTTAAGTCATATCTCTTGGTTTCTAATGTTCTACCTTAACCTGTTGACAGTTAGTACACTTACTTACAAATTCTACTATGTCCCTCTTCATGTCGTTCCACCAAAAGACTTCTCATAAATCATGGTAAATATTAGTAGCACCTGGATGAATAGAATACCTAGAATTATGAACTTCTTATAAGAATTTGTTGCGTTAACTCACCAACATTACGAACAAATAGGTGATCCTCGTAATGAAGCACACCATCTCCCCCTTGGGAGTAAACCTCAACTTTCTGCTGATGAACTACACCTTTCAACTGATAGGATCACTATCTTTTTTTTCTCTTAACCATCGCTACCAATCAAGATTCTGACCTATTGCGAACTGTCACCCCACTATCTGATGTGTCTGTAAGGCAAACTTCTAAGCGGGAAAGCTAGTGAACATCTTTGGCTAGCATTTTTATTTTTTCCTCAACATGTGCTATACTACCCATAGACAACATGCTGAGAGCATAAGCCACTGCATTGGCCCTTCACGGATGGTAAGGCATATTCATGTCATAGTCCTTGAGGAATTCATGCCATCTTCTTTGATGAATATTCAACTCTTTCTGGGTGGACACATAATGGAGGCTCTTATGATTCGTGAACATATCAACTTGAACACCATGCAAGTAGTGTCTCCAAATCATTAAGACAAATACTAGGGCTGCAAGGTCAAAGTCATGAGTTGGGTAGTTCTGCTCATGGACCTTAAGCTCTTTATAAGCATAAGTTATGAACTTACTTTATTTCATCAACACACAACTTAGGTCGACCCTGGATGCATAACAATAAATCACATAACCGTCTGAACTATCTGGTAGAGTCAAGACAAGAGTTGTAGTCAACCTAGTCTTCAATTCTAAGAAACTTTTCCCACACTCATTTAAGCACTGAAATTTCACCTTCTTCTAGGTCAACTTGATTAATGGGGAGCTATGGATGAAAATCCTTCAACAAATCCCCTGTAATAACTGGCCAAACCTAAGAAACTTTTGATATCTGCTGGGGAGGTGGGTTATAGAAAGTGTTGTACTGCCTAGATTTTCAGAGAATCTACTCAGTTTCATTCGTTGGATACCACATTACCAAGTAACGCAATGAACTGTAGCAAGAATTCACATTTCTTGAACTTATCGAATAGCTAAAGACCTTTGAGAGTTTGCAGAACAACTCTCATATGAGTCGCATGCTCTTCCTCACTCTAAGAATAAATGAGGATATCATCAATGAAGACGATGACGAACAAGTTCAAATAATGTTTGAACACCATGTTTATTAAATCCATGAAAGATGTAGGAACATTTGTTAGTCCAAAAGGCATAACTACAAATTCATAATGACCATATATAGTTCTAAAAGCTATCTTAGGAATATCACTATCTCTAACTCTGAGGTGATAATAGATGGATCTGAGGTCTATCTGAGAAAGGCAACTAGAGCCCTAAAGTTGGTCGAACAAGTCATCAATCCTAGGAATGGGATACTTATTCTTGATTGTAACTTTGTTTAACTGCCGATAGTCAATGCACATTCTGAGAGAACCATTTTTTTTACAAACAACACTGGAGCACCCCATGGAAAGATACTGGGTCTAGTGATCTAGAAGGTCTTTCAACAACTCTTTCAATTATTTAAGCTCAGCTGGAGCCATTCTATAAGGAGGAACTAAAATGGGTTGGGTGTCATGAAGTAGATCTATTCTGAAGTCAATTTCCCTTTCAGGAGGAACTGCGGGAAGATCATTTGGAAACACATTTGGAAACTCATTTACCACCGAATTGACTCAATAGCTGGAGAGTTTGAATCCTTAACCCGAAAGAGAATCTCAATATACCCTTTGGAAAACATTTTTCTGGCCTTAATGTAAGAAATAAATCGACCTATAGGCATTGAGCTACTACCCTTCCACTCTATGAATGGCTCGTTTGGAAACTAAAATTGAACGATTCTAGTTCTACAATTGGATGAGGCATAACATGAATGTAACTAATTTATGCGTAGAATGATATCAAAATATACCATTTCTAACTCTACAAGATATGTTGAGGTGACATTCTGAGAGACTGTGACAGGGCAATTTATGTATACATGTCTATCTATAACTTGATTACCAACAAGGGTAGAGACTAAGAAGGGTTCTGAGAGATTTTTTGTATAGACACCGAAGTTTACATCTAAAGAGGGAGTTATGAAATACAGTGTAGCCCCTGGATCTAACAATACATAAACATCTAAATCAACGCTCATAACGTACTAGTGACCACATCAAGAGAATATTCCTAGTCCGGGCGAGCCTTAAGAGCATACAACATGTCTTGCGTTAACCGCCACCTGTACCAGACGAAGAACCTTGCTTAGTTGGGTGACCTGCTGGTGTTGCTGGATATGTATATTGAACCCTATTGTGGTTACCTTCTTGCCCCTGCCTGGCAGAAGGGCAATCCCTCAGCCTATGACCAAACTGACAACATCCAAAGCACCATTCCCTGCCAGAAAGACAGTCCCTGGATGGTTCTTACCATACTTTGGACAAGTTGGAAAAGTCATATAACTTGTAGTACTCCCCTAACACAGAGCATGATACCCTGCCTTTCCGTTCTTGTTGAAACTTGGGGGATGGAGCACTAGCTGATAAAGTTGTTAGGGTTGTAGGTTTTTGCTAAAACTATGAACGATTCCCACTGCCCAACTTTTGCTGAGAGTATTCATAGTTCCTTGTTCTAGCCTTCTTGTTGTCCTTAGAATATCCCTAAGCTTAATTCCCTCAACCTGTTGAGCATGTGTCATTAGTCTGGAGATATCCATATCCCCTTGAAGCATAGAATTCTTGCACTTAGTCTTCACCAGTTCAAATACCTCAAATAGGAACTTACTCATTTGTGCCCTTGGATCGGTAACCATGTGTGGATCATACCTTAAGAGTTGGGTGAACTTTATCCCATACTCTTGGACCGACATTTAACCTTGCTTCAAGTTCATAAACTTTTATGCTTTAGATTCTCTCAACTCCCTTGGGAAGAACCTATCTAGAAAAACTTCGTAAAGTAATCCAGGTCACAGGAGTTGCATCCCCACCCCTGTATTATTTCCACTTAGTGAAGAAGATATAAGCCACATCCTTAAGTTTGAAGGATGCCAGCTCCAACCTGTCATTTCGAGTTACTTGCATCACCTCTAGGATCTTCTTGACTTCATCAATGAACTTCTTTGGGTCCGCACTAACCTTTGACCCTAGAAATTCTGGCGGATTCATCTAAACAAAGTCTCGAATCCTAGTTGTATCTGATCCATGCCTGCTGATTGTTCTGATTGGCCACACACTAAGCCAAGAGTTGGATTGCATTCTAAAATTCTGCATTCGTAACCTCATGGTTCAGAACTGGAGGAACTCTATTAGCATTGCGTTCATTAGCATTCGGTGTGTTAACTCTATGAGAAGGCATGATCTGAAACGCATAACGATGAATTAGATAGGTGAAGCTGGATCATACCCACACACAATAAGGATAACAAATAGAGTGAAGTTTTTCTTAAAACAGTTTGTAGGCTCCCCTCATAGGTGTGACACGTTTCATACTCATGAAAGGGACTCTACTTAGTGCGACCTTCACACACCCTAGGAATCTTGAACCTAATGCTAAGATACCAAATTTATCATGCCCTAAGGTTTCCCCCTTGACGTAACATGGGACCTAAGATCACGTGTTACCCCAAGCTAACCCTGAGTCTGGCATATCTCAAGCATACCGAAAATAACTGAGTAAACATATACTATGTGGAAGCTAAAATAGTGGCTAGCTAAAATGGGTAAAAATCCAACTAGTCTGAATATATAAAACATACTAAGAGTTTGACGATAACTTAAACAAGAACTTATCAAATCAAGCTCAATCTACTACTATGTCTGAAAAGAAAAGACTCTAACTGAGTTAAGTTGTTGGGACATGCCCCTAGCTAACTCTAACAAAAACATAAAACTGAATAAAAGACTAAAATGAAAAGCGTGTCTACTGTCCTATAAGTATGAGGACTCACCATTGAAACTGCTAAATTCAGACCGAGAATTGATCTAAGCGTGATATGGATGCTGAGTACCTGAACCTACACCATCAAATGATGTAGTGCAGAGTATGCGTAAGTACTATGAATGTACTAAGCATGTAGGATATATATACTAAGCTGAACAAATATAAGTAAGGTGAACAAATCATAACTGAGCAAGAATGTACGTATTGAAACATAATTGTAAAGCTAAGTTGAATGCAATGACCAAGTACTAGTCGTGAAAATGACATGTTGAACTGAATGTTGAAGTATATATTGAAAACCTGGTCATATGCATTAAGAGTCTGACTGTGGGAGCTACTACTAACCAACATAAACCAAGTGAGCTAACGTGGAGTCCGATGTATATTCCCTATCAAGATGATCCAATATACCTTTCCAGGGGTATACAGGCATGACTGGTGTGATAACTAAATCTGATGCCCAACAGAGGGGACTTATACTCCTAAGGGGGCACGTAGTTCTCGAACTATGAGGTTATGCTGAACCATAGTCCAACTCGGTGCTAAGTCTACTCTCAAGTGAATATGTATATGGCAGAAATGTAACTGAAATACTTAATAGCTCAAAATACCGACATGAAATTTGAGAATGAAATATTTATATACTAATAATGTAACATTCGATATCTGGAATATGATTTTCTGTTTACCTGACCTAGCAAGTACACTTCATGAACTAAGAGAATTTATACAAACTAGGATTATGAGTTTTTACACAAGGAATTAAGCAAAACTTCCAAGAAACATGTTATTTTGGTTAAGGATACTACAACTGCTAAATCGCAACAATTCTTGTAGGTTTTAGAAACCCTAGGTCTAAACAAGATATGGAAAATCAAGGAACTGACTGAATTCTAGGAACCTACTATTGAAATCGCACATACTTCGTGATGAAATCTATGGAGAAACTTCGATTTCGAGGCTGAATCTAGAAGAGAAATTCATGTGTGTTATTGTGAGGACTGGTCGAATTTCCTCTTCTTTTTCTCTAATTTGGGCAATCTGACTAGATTATTGAATTAAGACAGAGTAAAATGACATATTTTAGGTGCTAAATGATGTAGTTTCAATACCCATTGCATAGGGGGAAAGACCAAAATGACCCAGACTTGAAAGCTTACGAGCGCCACCCACGAAGCCATTGCTGGACCATCGAAGGGACCACGACCCATCAAGTTTGTCATGGTTCTTGGCCAGAGCCTACTATTTCTGGGACGCCCATCCACGGACCGTGTGAAGGTCCACAGACTCTGAAGTCCACCGTGATTCTTCACTTGGGGCAGGGGTCTACTCGTTCTTGTTGACGAGCCACCCTATGACCCAAGTGGGGATCCATGGCTAGTGGAGGGCTCCGTGATCCACCATTTTTGGATTGGTGTGAACCATGGTTTGGGTGATGGGTTGTGGTTCCTTTCACGGCCTGTGAACCCCCACCGTGGTTCATCAAAATATATGTTGTTCACGCTTAGATACGTTCTAAGGTGTTACAAGTGTAGTCTTATAAAAATTTAACAGTAGTATGTAGTTTTAATGATTGACAAAGTAAATTATAATGCATTATGTATCATCATCAAAAAAGGGGAAATTGTTGGGAAATAATATAAGTAGTTTTGATGAATGATAAAGTGAACGTGGTTCATTACTTGTTGTCTTATGTGTACTCAAGTGAACAAGATCCCGAGACGTTAATGCAAACAACTTGTATATATATGAGAGATTGCATCAAAGAAGAAAACTAATAAATTTCAGAAATAAATGAGCGAAAACAGAAATTAAGAAATAGCTTAAATAAAGGAGAAAATAGGGAAACAAGTAAAGAGTAAAATTAAAGTCCAAAGAGGAGTCAAAGTTTCCTTGTAGGATGAAACTCCTTCTAAGGAAGGAAATAGGAAATTTTCTTATAGGAGGCCAAGTCCTATTCGAAGGAAAAAGCATAGTCCATGATATACTAGGACATGGAAAATCTCTAGTATATATGCTATGAAGACAATTAAGAGCCGCATTTATGGTATATTCCCTAAATATATCATCTTGAAAGCAGTAACAATGGGATCAAAACTGCATGACTTCGTCAGAACAATACAGGAACTTGGTACACAAGTTGTGTTCAAGTCTGTACTATTGAATATTGAGGTTTTATTAGGAAAAAGATAAGAGTTATTAGTCTTTGTTGAGTTGTTCTTGGTTTACTTTTGAGTTGTAAATTGTAATAATTCCTATATTTAAGAGAGTAGTTGTGTGGGTGAGGTTTGTAATAAGAGTGAGTTTGACTTCTTGAAGAGTAGTTGGTGAAGATTATTACAAGAAACGAGTTTGACTTCTTGGAGCGTAGTCAGTGAGGTTTGTAACAAGAAAAGAGTTTATCTTCTTGGAGAGTTGTTAAAACAATTAGAGGTAAACTTTTTTTTTTGTTGAAAATGAAAGATTTATTTCAATCAAGTGCAAGAGTTACAAAACCTCTAATTCATCGTACTTTACAACTAGTCCCACAAATTAGTCATTGAATCCTAACCATAAAGAAAAGATAAATTTTTATGCCTAGCTAGGATAGGAGTCCAACTTGGCCAGCATCATGAAAAACTTCCTATGACTTTCTCCTCTCATATGGAGTTGCATAATTATCCCCTTTAGTCTGCATTTGCAATCTCTACTTTTAGTACGGAAAATAGAGATTATTCAAATAGAACCATTAGAGTTGTAGGAAAAAGATAGAAGAAATATTTGAGCGTACTTTATTAACTAGAAGTCAAATCCTTGTATAGGCTTACAAATTCAGAACGATCATAGACTCCACTTGACTAAAAACTAGGAAATGTACCAGAAAAGTAGTAACCTAACAAAGTCTCTTTCAACTCTAGTAAAAGACATATTCAACAAACTGTAAAACTTATCCTAAGTAGTAAAATTTAAAAATATAGATTTTGAATCAATTCTCAACACTCCCCTTGATTGAAAATCACATATGACAAAACATAACACAAAAAAATTGTTCTTTGCAAGAGGAAGGGTTTTATAAGAATATCTACTTCTTGTTCTTCAGTGCTACAGCCCTTCAACTAAATCAGCCACCTACAGGGAGTTCACGGATGAAATGGTGCCAAATATCTATGCGCTTTGATCTTCCATGACAAACAAGATTTTTAGCCATTGCAATTGATGATAACTTATAACTGAAAATGTTTGTTGCCCTCTTTTGCTCTTGCTGAATATCTGCAAGTATTTTCGTGAGCCAAAATGGTTGGCATATTGAAGATGTTACTGCGACATAATCAACCTCAGAAGTAGACAGTAGTTTTGTTGGTTGTATCTTTGAGCTCCACATAATAGCTGTCGAACCTAGAATCACTCTTTCTATTATCCAAACACCTTCCCCAATCACAATATGAATAACCATACAAATTAAAATTAGGACTTTAGAAGTACCATAGTCCAAATCAAGTAGTTCCAGCAACATGGAGCATGACTCTCTTAGCCTCTCCAAGATGATGTTTTGAAGGCCTATGCCTAAACCTTGAAATCATTCCCACAAAAAATGATATATATTAGGAAGAGTATCCATCACATAAATTAAGTCTCTAACTAAGATTCTAAAAGAACTTCCATAAGTTTTTTCAATATCATCATCAAGCTGGAGCCGCTCATGTACATTCATAGGAGTAGCAACTTTCTTTTTGGAATCAAGCAAATTAAATCTTTTTAGAAGATGAAGGGCATAATTCGTTTGTGAAATCAAAATTTCATCTTCTTCCTGCTTTACTTCAAGTCCAAGAAGGTAGTACAACAATCCCAAATCAATCATTTCAAACTCCTTAATCAATGAAGATTTTAAATCATATACAAGAGAGTGAGAAGAGCCCATATAGATCGTATCATCGGCTTACAAACACACCATCAAGAGATCATTTATTCCCATATTTCTTCACATATACAGTTCGTTCATTCTTACTTCTTTCAAATCCATTTTCCCTGAAAGGTGAGTCAATTTTGCTATATCGTGCTACTGGAGTTTGTTTGAGCCAGTCGAGTGATTTCTTCAACTTGTATACTTTGTTCTCCTTCCCTTTCTCCATGTAACCATCTGGTTGCGTCACATACACTTTTTCTTTCAAATTTCCATTAAAGAATGAAGACTTAACATCAAATTTATAAACCCTCCATTTTAATTGCGCATTAAAAGCTAAAAGGATTTTTACTGTTTCAAAGCGAGCAACTAAATCTGGTTTGTCTTTTTGCGAGAAAGTCTCGTCAAAGTCAATACCTTGTTACTGCGAATATCCTTTTGTGACCAATTTGGTTTGTATTTCTGTGTGCTCCTGTTAGCATGGTATATTGTCTTGAACACTCATTTTAATCTTATAAATTTTTTTCCATCCGGAAGGTCCACCTATTGGAATGTCTGCGTCCACTATCAGTTAACGGACCAGGTACCTTGACTCAACAAGAACAATAACTGAAGTAAAAGTGCGGAAATTAAATGGCTCAACGTAAATCAGGCACAATGATTTTATGTGGAAACCCCCTTGCTTAAGGGAGTAAAACGATGACCTATCACACATGATTTTCAACTATTTTCACTAATGTTCTCGAGCAAAAGTAAAAGACAGATTACAACCACTAATGAGATTAAACTCTTAATCTCAGCACTACGAAATATGCCTATTACTTATTGAGCCTAAGAAATACTCCTATTGCCCACTAAACAAACTAACTGTAGTTGATCTAGACTTTAAGAACCCGACAAGGTGAACACTAGCCACCAACTTTGATCTCCACGATAAGAGCTATACAAGCAGAAACTCTGATGCACCACACATCAACTACCACTAGTTGGCACTCCTAGGTAACTCTACCCAAGATAACTTTAAAACAATGATATAAAAATACTTGACCAAAACATAGATGATTCGACTAACTCTAGTTAATACAAACAAAACTAAATATTTAGACAAGCAACCAATCTACTATCCTTTATTACTTAGGAGAAGATTTACAATTTAAGCACATAAGACACAAAGCTCAAAATACAACAAAGACGCTTCAATGCTCTATCAGGTCCCTTTGTTGAGCATGAGCAGTGTTCTTCCTTGAAGATGGCTTCTTCTTTGTAAGCTTATGAATTTTCAGATATTGAAATCTTTGTTTGACAAATATTGAGTTTGTGTTTTGTGAGAAGAGACTATATAAAATTAACACAAACTCCTTGAGACGACCCCATTGGTAGAGTTTCTACTTCACTAAAAAGAGGTGCACCAACCATATCAGAGGTGGCATCTTTTCTGACAGCTCTCTTGTCATCCTTTTCACATACGCAGTCTTGTAGGGATTAGGTCCCTTGAAATGTGGTGTTTGTGAGTTCTTGAGCAGACTTACTAACTCTCTCTCCTTTTTGAATGAATAATTTTGTTTATTTATTGTTGTATATATAGCACTCACCAACAAGTGTTTTGACCACTGAAACTAACAACCTCATCCGCCCTTCATATTAGTGCAGTACACTGCACTTTTTACCTACCACCTGACATGATAGCTTTACAATTGTACCCCATTATGAATCTGGACGAGAGCACTCTGCCAGGGACTGGGTCCCTGCATTTGTGAGGATCATCAAAACACCTAGAATATATCATTTTACCCCTTTTTGATGATGACACACAAATATTCCTCACAATAAGTTTATTCATTCATTTCCCCTGTTGTAAGTCCCAATAACAAGGATCTGGTTCCTTGTTAGATCTCTAAGTTTGTAAATTCATTAAAACTTAACATCAGCTCCAAAATAAAATCCCCCCCTTTTGATGATAACAGACTTATTTACCTTCTTCCCCCTTTCACTAGTCACCTCTATCAAAATTACTCTTCAGGTAACTGGATTGGTCCCTTTATTCCTATCATCCCCGAAGTTTGTCAAATAATCAAAACTTCACATCAGTAACATAATAACATTTTCCCCCTTTTCGATGATGACAAACTTGTTCAACTTCTTCCCACTATCGGCATCATGACCTTGTCCTGTTCAAGTAGCTAGCATTGATTACCCCTATCAGCATTACCATGTCTTCTTCAAGTAGCTAACATCATTGATCTCATACCTTAACAATTTTCTCCCTTTTGACATCATAGAAAAGGGTTAAAGTTGTAAACCAAGTTGACAGATATGCAGTTCAAGCAAATTCATGGCAACTTGGGCAAGACTGAGCATGAGTAAAAATGCATAAAGTAATGAGACAAGTAAGAAGAAACAAGACATTTTTCATTCATAAAGACAATATCAACAATTAAAGCATTGCACATATTATTACGAATGAGAACCATGAAAATGCCCTCTTAGTTTCGATAAAAAATGAAAAGGACTGACACAAGAGTTTAGGAAGAGAAAGGGTGGCTTAGGAGCAAGAGATTGAGAGAGTAGAATAAGTAGATCATATCCCTTAGCCTATCTTAAAGTTCACCTTCTTTGCTACACAGACTTCATGTTGAACCTTTGGGGCTGCATGTATTTTTGAACCTGGTCCCTCTGATTGTGATGTTTCAGAAGTTGAGGCTTCAGACAAACCATTTCAGTATCCCTGTTAGCAAGACCAAATGTCATAGCTTTCAACGCTAGCATGAGTTTCTCATGATAGAAAGATTAGTAGACTTAAACTTACTCAAGGCATACGAGATGAAAAGATCAATAGTTGAGGAACCATTTAAAAAAAAAGATTCATTTTTTCTTCTTCTTATTTTCAATTCAAGGTCAGACATCCTCCCATTCAGAATACCTTGAGTTCTCATAGTATCAACCCTTTCCTTTTTTAACATCATCTTTTCCACCTTCTTCTTTTTGCTTGCTGAACTTGCTCCCTCTTCACACTCAAAAGTTTCTTCATCGGGAAATTTTCCAGTAGGAACAAAGGGTTTACAAATTTGAATTGTTTTTGAGAAATGTGAAAAGAAGGTTTTGACATTTTCTACTTTTTTGGAAAGGGATTTGCATCTTTTGTAGAGATGGAAAGAAATATGGAATATAAAGAAAGTGAAAGGGTGTATCATGTGAAAGGAAGTGTCATCTTGGTATTCAAATGATGGGACAAAGATCAGAATGACAAACATGTGGCAATTGCAAAAGTTCTCATGCATAATTTAAAATAAAATGTTAAGAGTGCTAACTTTGAGAACGGACAGGGTCCCTCTCTATAATTTGAATGTGATTGCCTGGATCTTTCCTGATCTCTCTTTTCCTTCAGCCCTTTTTCCATGTGTCTGTATCTACAAAAGGTATGACTCTGAATTTGATAAAACATATATAACTCAAAATCAAGGATACCTGCTGCCCTTTGCATAGTCATGAAAGAGTTGATTTTAACGGTTTTAAAAACCAATTTTATCTAAATAATACAAAGGGAAATCAAAGAATGCGTAAAACAAAAAAGACTAGAGTGAGAGAAAAAGAATAGAAGCTGAAGAAGTGAATTTTATTAATACTTCAAATTAGATATATAAGAGCCTAGAATGAAATGTAAAAAAAATAATAACACACGATCTAGCAGTTCACTTAAAAACTACTAAAAAATATGAAAGCATGAATAACAACTAATAGACTAAGTCTTACTTAAAACATGGGCAGTAAAATTAAATTTATTGCAGTCCAAAAGCATATTCCTAACACTCCTCCTTGCTTTGGATACTACAAACTCCAATTTTCTGTCTAAGAAGCTCGAATTTGCTGATCGGTAAAGGCTTAGTAAACAGATCTGCTTGCTGGTTTTCAGACATGCAGTAGACTAGAGTCACTTCTCCCCTTTGTTGCACTTCTCTCAGGAAATAAAACTTGATGTTGAAATGCTTGGTCTTCTTGTGAAACACCAGATTGTTTGAGATTGCAATAGCTGCCTGGTTGTCGACAAGAATTATAGTACTTTCCTTCTGTTCCAAATGAAAATCATACATGATCTTTCTAAGCCACAAGACTTGGTTTACTGCTCCTGATGCTGCTATGAATTTAGCTTCTGCAGTTGATTGTGCAACAATTTCCTGTTTCTAGATGACCATGAGAATATTCCTAAACCTAGGCTGAAACAATGGCCAGAGGTACTTCTCATATCATCTGTGGATCAAGCCCAATCACTATCTGAGAATCCAAGTAACTTGAAGCTTGGACACTTCTCAAACTTTACACCATAGTCAATAGTACCTTTGATATATCTTAATATTCTTTTTGCTGCTCTTAAATACATTTCATCTGTACAGTGCATAAAACGAGATAAAAGACTTACAACAAATAAAATATCAGGATTTGTTGCAGTGAGATACATTAAGCATCCAATCAAGCTTCTATAATAACATTCATCAATTTTGTCGGCTCCATCTTCTTTACAAAGCTTTTCTTTTTGATTCATCGACGTGCTCATCGACTTGCATTCCTCCATTTGAAATTTCTTCAAAATTTCCTTTGCATATTTCTTCTGGCAAATGAACACTTTACTTTTGCTTTTCTTGATCTCCATTCCAAGAAAATAAGTCATAAGACCAAGATCTGTCATTTCAAAAACATGCATCATTTCTTCTTTAAACTCCTCAACCAGCCTTGTCTTATTTCTTGTTACCAGAAGATCATCAACATAAAGCGACATAATAAGGATATCAGTGTCTTTATGTTTTACATACAAAGTGGATTCAGATAAGCTTTTTTCAAAGCCCAAGCTTAACAGATGATCATCTATCCTACTATGCCTGATCATCCTACTATACCAAGCTCTTGGTGCTTGCTTTAGGCCATACAAAGCCTTTTTTAGCAGATAAACTTGGTCTTCATCACCGTGTTTCACAAATCCTAATGGTTGCTCGACATATATTTCCTCCTCCAGTATTCCATTTAAGAAGGCTAATTTGAAATCGAGTTGGAACACATTCCATTCCATTTGTGCTGCTATTGCGAGTAGCAATCTGATTGTGTCTAATCTTGCAACAGGAGAAAATATGTCAGAGTAATCAACACCATAAATTTGTGCATACCCTTTAACTACAAGCCTCGCCTTGTATTTGTTGATGGAACTATCTGCATTTAACTTTGTTTTGAAGACCAATCTCACACCAATGACTTTTCTATCTTCAGGTTTGTCGACTAGCACCCAAGTTTTATTTTTCTCAATTATGAAGATCTCTTCCTCCATTGCTTTCTTCCATTTTTGGTCTTGAAATGCTTCTATGGGACCAATGGGTTCATAGATGGCGACATTACACCTCTGATAGATATCTGACAACAATTTTCTCCCCTTGACTAGATGATCATCTTCTTGTTCTTACTGCCAGTGTTCTATTTTTTGCTCTTCAGGAGGGCTGATGTTTGCTTCTACAGAACATTTTCCTGATTTCTGAGAGTTCTTACAGTCCCACAGTTCATTCTCACTATAGTGAACATCTCTTGTAATTGTCATCTTTCCTTTTTGAGGATGATAGACCCTGTAGGCTTTAGAAACTCCATTGTAACCCATATGGATCCCTATGATTGCCTTCTTGTCAAGTTTGTCATTTTTAACCTGAGGAACATGAACAAAACATACATAACCAAACACTTCAAGAAAACTTAGTGAAGGCTTAAACCGTACCAAGTTTCAAATGGTGTTTTATCCTTCAAAGCTTTCGTTGGAAGTCGATTCTGCATAAAAACTGTGGTATTTGCTGCCTCTGCCCAAAATATCTTAGGCAAATCCTTCTCATGCAACATATATCTGGCCATCTCCATTATCCATCTATTTCTTCTTTCACTAACAACATTTAGTTCTGGTGTGTATTGTATTGTAAGCTGATGCACAATGCCGGCATCCTCACATAATGAATCAAATTTCGTTGAAGTGTATTCCTTTCCATTATCAGATCTCAAATTCTCTCATCTCCTTCATACTCAGACTTAATATAATCCCATACCTCTTTTGCCGATTTTAGAGACATGATACGAGTGAAGACAATGGATGAAACTGCAGCAAATAAACATGTCTTTGCCTTTGATTTCCTAATTTTCCTTTCCTGGTGATTTTTAATTTGCGCCATCGTGGGATTGTTTGGCAAGGGAGCTATGATGTATTCATCTTCTGTAGCCTCCTAGAGATCCAAAGCTTCCAGATATGCCTGCATTCTAACAGCCCAGATTCGATAACTTTCTCCACCAAAAGTTGGTGGTGCCATTGAATAAAAACTTGCTTCTCCGTTCATGGTATTCATGAAATCTGATTGGCGCCCACACACAGAAGTTCGTTAATAAATAAAGCTCTGATACCAATTGATGGTTTCTAAAATCTGTTTAAGCTAAATAATACAAAGGGAAATCAAAGACTGCGTAAACCAAAAAAGACGAAAGCGAGAGAAAAAGAATAGAAACTGAATAAGTGGAATTTTATTAATACTTCAGATTAGATATATAAGAGCCTAGAATGAAAAGTAAAAAAAATAATAACACACGATCTAGCAGTTCACTTAACAACTCCTGAAAAATAGGAAAGCATGAGTAACAACTAATTGACTAAGTCTTACTTAAAACATAGGCAGTAACATTAAATTTACTGCAGTTCAAAAGCAGATTCCTAATAGATTTCTTCAGGCAGGATCCATTCAAAAATGTTTCAGCATTCCCAACTTCAGTTTGATTATCTTGTCCAGATCTTCTAAGAGCTTTAAGTTGTTGCTTGATCCACAAGATTGAGCACATCAAGTTGCGCTTGATACATTCTCTACCTTAGTTATTGAATGAGAAACTGAATCATGCTTTTTCGTTACCAATGAATGAGATATCAGCCTAGAACAAAAGACATATCTGAGGTCTTATTTCTATCAACTTGTTGCCCAGCATAATTAGCATCACCATATTCCTTCAAATAAAAAAGACTCTTGATGGACAAAATAGAACCAGGTCCCTGTCTTCTTCAAGTGTCTTAGAATTCTCTTAGCAACCTTAAAGTGTGATTCTATTTGACAAGCTTGGAATCTTGCATAAATCCTAACACTTGTATCATTTACATCTGGACCACATCCACCAGCATCCAGCTCCGAGTTGGTCCCCATGGAAGTATCAATTGTCTTGGCATCCATAATATGAAACTTTTTCAGTAGCTTCTCTGAGCTGGAACCAGGTCCCTGTTCTTAACAAACTGGTCCTTGCTTAGAGCTTTGGTGAAGATGTCATCGACTTGATTTTCCATATTGTAAGGCTTCATGATGACATTACCCCCCTATAACATTGTTTTTACACAGCTCCTTGATGAACTTTTCTTGACAAACAAGGGTACCTTTGGAAGTTTGCTTGATCTACAACTCCAAGAAGAAATTTGATTCTTCCATTATGCTCACTTAAAAACTCCCTATTCATGAGTGCAACAAACTCTTCACACAACACTGACAAGGTTTATGTTCTTGAATAATCAGCAACTTCCTTCCTTGTGATTTTAAAAAGTGGATTTTGTTAATTTTACCTCTTTTGAAACCATTGCTGAAGAGGAACTTGGACAACCTATCAGCTGGTCGGGAAACTGATTGTCATTCTTTGCTTCTTTCAAACTAATCTTGATCAACTTCTTCATTCTCACCTCTAGAATTCACATTATCAGTTTGAACTGCACCATCTTTGTTCAACATTGTCTATCGGATCGGGTCCCCTCATCAGGTTCACCATTTGCATCATCTTTCTTGAGATTACTGCATTCATGAGGAGGATGCTCTTCAGCAAGCTCACTGTTTAGTGCATCTCTCTGAATGTGAAGCAACTCTTCCATCTCAGAAACTTCTTTGTTTTGCAGCTTCTCAATTCTTCCAGACTCATCAAAAATCATATGAACACTTTCTGCAATACACAATTCTTGTTTTTATGCACATGATAAGCCTTGTTAGAAGAAGAATATCCCTCAACTATTCTTTCATCACCATTGAGATTAATCTTCTCAATATCATCATTTTGGTCACAAAACATGTTGTATTCACCACTTCAGCCCGAACGTTCTTTAAAAGATTAAAAGACTGCTTCTTCCACCTAAAGAATAGTTTGATCTGCTTCTCTTTAACACAAGCATTACAAACTTTGTCATCTGCAAATTTTATTTTGGATAGACCAGGTCCCTTGACACAAGTTTGTGCAGTAGAGAAGCACTCACATGAGTACGTCTCTCATGTCATACCTCAGCATTCTCACTTTAAGCACTAAGGAAAGTGAGACTATAAATACGAGTAGTATTTAGATCAGCAATATACATGTTGTTGTATCTCTTTTTTGTCAAGTTCATCACCTAAAAGAGCAAGTTTGTGATAACACATTTATTCTATAAGAACTTAACTTTATTTCATTTATCACAAATCTATGAAACACTTAGAATATTGTACTTCAACCATTGACATAGTACATATCCTCAATAGTGTGTTCCATAAACTTCCTAAACATTCCTACACAAAGAACATACCCTTTCTTGCCATCGCCAAATGAGACACCTCCACCTTGAAGTCCCATGACAGAGAGGAAGTTTGCAGTTTCCTAGTCAGGTGCTTTGAGCATCCGTTATTCATGAACCAACACTGACTGCTGCTACTTCCTCTCACATGAATACCATATCACTTGTTTGCCTTGGGAACCCACTTTAGTTGGATTTCCCAGTAAGCAGATAAAGGAGTGATAAGAGAATTCTTTGTCCAGTGAGGCAGACTGATTTTCTTCAACTTAGTCCCAGAATCAAGAATAGGTCCCTTCTTCAGTTTATTCCTCTTTTTGGAATAGTTTGACGAACTTCAGTCATATTTTTTAAAAATAGGACAATATTACTTAAAATGTCCATCTCGACCACAATGCACACATAGCAGATTGTATGGGGAATCAGAAACATTTTTGCTATGAGGATTGTATGAGGAATCTATCTTCTCACAACAAAACCCGCCTCTACTATTGTTGCCTTGACCACTTAGATTTGTAAGAATCTTAGAGGAAGTGGTCCATTTGAGGGATTTTTACAGTTCCTCTTTTACATGTACCAGGTCCCTCTCCAACACAAGATTTCTTTCGAGAGCCAATTTCATCTTCACTCCAGTAGTGTGAATCTTATTTTCAAGCTCCTACTGCAAGTTGCTGGACTTGTTCTTTCCTTTAAAAATAGTAGTAGTCATCCCTTTTATCTTATTCTCTAGTTCTAGATTTTTAGCTTCTAGAACAACTATTTAATTTTCAATATATGATATTTGGGCAACTAAAGAAATTTTTCCATCTTCAAATATGTCTAGGCTATTGTTGACGATGTCATTATTAGTGGTCAGCTTACTGATCAAATCAAGTAGTACAACAACTATCTTTCAGAATTTACTAGTAGAAAAGGTATTCAAGTTTTGCTTGAAGTATGATAGAGTTACCTTTTCATTAGCATCTTCCTCATCTGACTTTTCCATGAACGCATTATCAGAGTATTCAGGATCATCTGAATCACTTGAGGAATTTTCCAATGCAATCAGATCCTTCTTCACCGCATGATAAGAAACCTCTCTTCTGCTTGACTTGTCAATGACCTGGTCCCCTTCTTTGCCTTTATCTTCTTCAGTCTTGAAATATTCCCTGTGGTAAGCTTAATGCGTAGAAAAGTTTCCAATGCATAGACCTGGTTGATCGCACTTATAACACACTTCACTTGAGCTGGTCACCTTGTCATGATTTTCTTTCTTCTGATCAGCCTTATCAATCAGATCTATCCTCTTGTCTTTGCCCTTGAAAATGTAACCCTCCCTTTTTCTGTGAAACTCATGAACTTGAAGATGTTCAAATAGTGCATTTAGTGTCACCGCGTTAGGATCCCTTGTCTCATTGCCAATCACAAATTCATTTGTCCAAGATCTGGGAAGAATTTCTAGTATCTTAGACACTTGCTTGCACATAGGTACAGGTTCATCAAGGAACATGAGCTCATTGGTGATGGTAGAGAATCTAATACGCAGTTCATGAATAGATTCACCTTCTTTTATGGTGAAACTTTCAAACTGAGTAATAAAGAGATCTATTTTAGATTTCCTTGTTTCCTCAGTACCCTCATACATTGTTCTCAACAGATCCCAGATTTCGTTGGTTGATTCACAAGATGAGATCAGGTCATATCCATTTACATTAAGGCCACACATCAATAGCTTCCTAGCTTTGTGGTTTTTCTTGACTAACTTTTGTCATAGTTATTATATTGTTGTCAAGTTTTGGGAATGACTCTTGTGACCTCTCCATCTTTAACCTCCATAGTTGGCACATAAGGACCTTCACATATAATGTTCCATTCCTCAATGTCCTCAGCCATTAGATATTCACTCATTCGAATCTTCCACCATCTATAGAACTAATCATAAAAAAGAGGTGGTCTTGTGGGGGACTGACTTCTTTGCAGGTTTAGTGGTGTCGCCATTCCTCGCCGAAACCTCTCTCTTGGTGTAAACCAAATAAAGAGTCCAAGTTCTGATACCACTTGTTGGAATGTGTGTGTCCACTATCAGTCAATAGACCAAGTCCCTTGACTCAGCAGGAACAATAACTGAAGTAAAAGTGCGGAAAATAAATGGATCAACGTAAATCAAGCATCATTATTTTACGTGGAAACCTCCTAACTGAAGGGAGTAAAACCACAACCTGTCACATAGGATTTTCAACTATTTGCAGTAATCTTCTCAAGGAAATGTGAAACATAGATTATAACCATTAATGAGATTAAACTCTTAATCTCAATAGTAATTAATACGCCTATTACTTACTGTGCCTAAGAAATACTCCTATTCCCCACTAAACCAACTAACGCTAGTTGATCTAGACTTCAAGAACCCCACAAGGTTAACTCTAGCCACCAACTCCGATCACTAAGATAAGAGCTAAACAAGCAGCAAATCTGTTGAACCATACATCAACTACCTCTAGTTGACACTCCAACGTAACTCTACCCAAGACAACATCAGAACAATGATGTTAAAAGACTTGACCAAAACTTAGATAATTCGACTACTAACTCTAGTTAATACGAACTAAACTAAATATTTAGACAAGCAACTGATCTACTATGCTTTATAACTTAGGAGTATATTTACAATTTAAACACATAAGACACAATGCTTAAAATACAACAAAGATTCTTTAGCACTCTATCAAATCCCTTTGTTGAGCATGAGCAATGTTCTTCCTTGAAGATGGCTTCTTCTTTGTAAGCTTATGAATTTTCAGATATTCAAATCCTAATTTGCCAAATCGTGAGTTTGTGTTTTGTAAGAAGGGACTATATCAATTGACAGAAACTCCATGAGACGACCCCATTGGCTGAGAGTCTATTTCTCTAAAAAGACGTGCACCAACCACATCAGAGGTGGCAGATTTTTTGCCAACTGTCTTATTGTCCTTTTCACAAAAGTTCAATGGATCTACACCAAATAAAGCAAAGGTATATGTTTCATAAATATCTGACATCGAAACTTCAAGTGGAAACATTTTATTCTCTGTCATTGAATACTTGCTAAGATTTTAGTTGACTTTTTATTCTTCATAACACATGAGACATAATCAAACAAGACAAAGAATCCACTATTCAACAGTTGCCCAACACCGGTAGGTTATGGGCTAAATAAGGAGCAAATAAAAAATTTGGATAAGTTTAACTTAACCTTGACTAGTTTGGCCAGCAACAATACCGTCACCTTCGACTTGAATTTCCTTATTATATCTAAGTCAAATTTGCCTCTTTTTAGACTCATCTAATTCTTTAAACCCTTTTATTTCACCAGTCATGTGATGGGAGCAACAACTGTCAACAAACCAAAGATCTCTTTTATGATCTATGGTGGTAGAGCAAGCCATGAAAAACATGCTTTCTTCTTTCTCTTGCTCGACATAGCCAGCTTGATCATTTTGTACCGCACTTAGCTTCTATATGGAAAACCTATGAGAATGCTAACATTGCATTCCACTTTTGCAACTATTTGCCGATCTTGATTGGCTTCTACCTCTACCAAGCCATCTGCCTTTACAAGATCCTCTGCTATGTCCATATACTTCTTGTTCCAATGACTTCTCATTATTAATTTTCAGTTCTTCCTTCACTTGAAAACCTTGTTTTTCAGTCCACTCTTTTGACTTATTGATTCGTGACTCATGGGGTTGTAAAGAACCCATTAGTTGATCAAATGAAAATAAAAATAAATCTTTTGATTTCACACCTAAAATCCCATTGAGATGGACAAACACCCGATGTCGTATAGGCTCGAAAGAACACACATATAACATGAACCTACCATGCATTTTTCCATGATAATCATGAAGTTCTAACAAGTATACGTAAGAGCTACAATGATAAAAGAACAACATAGGTAGGCCCAAAATATATACATATGACTCAGCCGTTGAGGCCACAACTGTTAAGGAACCAACCATAACTCCATGCTATGCATTTTAGTCTACAAAGTCTTTATAATATAGACAGACTTAGGGTACATAGGGATGGACCCCGCCTTACCTTTACTATGATACAATGCCAAAATGAATCTACGAAGGACTCACTAAAGCTCCAAATCAACCTGAAGCTCACCAGAATTAGCTTAGTGTCATGTGCTCCTATTGAGGAGGTCTACTAGTTGAAGTACACGTGCCTGCAGTATGAAAAGTTATATCATACAGAAAACCAGCTTTGTTTACTCTCGTGGGATCATGTATATTACATTCTTTTCTTTACATTTTTGGACTTTATAATCTATATAGGGAATGTGATACAAATGACCAGCTGATCAGTGCTAGAAGAGAATGACCCATGCTAAGAATTTTAACACTTAGGATGTTGTCCTTATAATTACACAAATTGGAATCAGCCCATGCTTGGCTTTTGCCCCTGAGCTGCCACTTTTTATACCAATTAGGATTGGCCCATGCTAGGCATTCGGCCCTGAGCTGCCACCCTTCTATACCAATTGGGATCGACCCATGCTAGGCTATTACCCCTGGGTTGCCACCCATAATTACACAGATTGGTTCACTTAGTTTCTTTAATCTTTGAGATTGTTGTTTTGGTGTTCATAATCTTTTTTATATTTGGAACTATGGACTAGTAGTAGAAAACATGAAAATAATAACTTCAAGGCAGTAACATTGACATAAGGAGCTATGTAACATCAATGTATTACGTGTGAACTTAAATGACAGAATTGGCTCCAATTGACTAAGAGGAAAATTCATCAAGCTTGCTTTTGCAAATACCATTTCTATACTAGCATATAGCAGGAAGATAATTACATAAATGTAGAGAAATTACTATATAATTATGTAATTTGACAAGCTAAGCAGAGAGGGAAATATTTTTTTCCGTAATGTAGATCATACACTGCCACTATGTTTCCTTTATTAGGAATAGAACTTAGGAAGTTCACTTCATTGATATTAATCGCAAGTATAAGATTTCATGCCAAGGAATATGGAATCAAATAGCCTTACATACCTTTCTATACAATTCAAAAAGTATGACTTAAGCTCCTTTTCTTCTGATTACAAATCTACAATAAAATAAGTTGTAAGACTAGTATTAGTAGCTAATCATCCAATTTGAGCTACTTGATCTCACCAAAATAATAACCAAGCAATAATCATGCAATTTATCTAGCCAATGTTTTCTTTCCTTCCCTTTCCCTTTGGTCGCGTCTATATGCTATACATCCTTCGTATTAGTTCCTCCCCAAAAATCCCAGCAATATTTAATTCATTTGATGTCTCCATAAGTTCTCCACACATCAAGTGACATCCCTTATCATAACATATATAAGACAGTCCTTAAACATAATAATCTAAAAGAGGCAATATGAATCACAGTTTTTGATCAACATCACTTAAAGGGCTAACATTACTTTTAAAATGCTCAAACTAGCTCATAATTTAATTTAAAGGGGACTTCCCTCCATAGTTGTCCCAACATGCACTAACCACCAGAACATCCTCCCCAATATTACACCATGTGAAAGGAACAATTTCAAACTTACTAAAACATACTAAATATCCTAATTACCTCAAGTACAAGAGGGAGCAAATTGCAGTAGCTTATCTTGCTGGAAAGAACTACCACTTGCTAAGACTTGGATTCTTCAAGGTAAAGGTTGCCCTTCAAAATTTGTCTTAACTTATACCTTGCAATAGCTTGAACTCCCTAATATTCAAGAACCCTAATGGTATTTAATCGTTGTTGTATGAAGCTAAGAGATATAAGAGAGAAAGCTCTAGAAATTAGATTTTTGGCATAGTAAAAAAAGGTTGGAAAAACCTGATATCAATGCCTTTTAAAAGGACCTACTTTGGTCGAATTTCTCACTCATTTTGGGCAATAAATTATCAAGTAGGTGATCCACCTACTTGGACTTGTCGCTTGGGCCTTTTTGGACTTAAGAATATTTGGCCTTGGTTATACATTTCCCATTATACTTCTATTCAACATGGGCTAGATTAAGGCAAGTAGGTGGTAGTGCACTTGTCCCAATAACATGGTATAAAGAGTCTTTGTAGGTGATGCACCTACTTGGTCCTTTGGGTTGGTCAATAAGTCAAAGTAGGTTATGCACCTACTTGTCACCTACTAGCTTAGTCAAGTCAAGCAAGCACCTCAATATTTTATTCCATCTCTAGACCTTAATACCTTTAGCTTAACTTAAAACTTATATACACTAAGTCACATTAAACTTTAGAATCAAATACCACCTTATGATCTGAAGTTTAAATACTTCCATCGACGTCAACTTAATCGGGTCCAATTAAAATCTACGAACAATTCACTTTAAACTTCTTCTATTGGCACTAATTGCATAGGCAACCGAGTCAATAATGATACAAAAAGGCAATTTATAAGCGTCATGTAAATAGAACTCGTACATGTAGAATACAGGGTGTTATGGTACACATGCTGAAATGTTCAAGGCATCACATCACCTTCCAAGCTAGTTTAAACAAAAAATAATCATATAAGAAACATGGTCCCTCACCTATACGATAATCCTATGTCAAATATCATATGAATTGAATCAACTTATACATAATATGGGGTGTTACATCCCCCCCCCCCTTAAGAATATCCATCCTCAACTGTTAGCATGGTTATCCCGCCCAAACAAGTTCAAGCCTAAGTTACGTACTACTATTAATCTATATTACATACACACTTATACTTACTTGTCAATGCATCAACTCAACATTTTCATCTTTCTCATCGGTTTAGAAGAGATGAGGATACTTCAATTTCATTGCTTCTTCCGCTTCCCATGTAACTTCTTCTACTTGGTGGTTTCTCCATAGTACTTTTACAGAAGCTACTTCCCTATTTATGAACTTCCTAACTTGTCGATCTAGAATATTAATGGGTACCTCTTTCATAAGTGAGATCTCTCGTAACTTGGACATCTTCAGTAGGAATAATACGAGATGGGTCACATATACACTTCAGAAGCATTGAGATGTGAAACACCGGATGAACTGTTGAAAGCTCTTGTGGTAGCTCTAACTCATAGGCTACTTGGCCAACTCTTTGAATTATGTCCCTATATAGCGGAGACTCAACTTCCCCTTTTTACCAAACCTCATTACCCCTTTCATTGGAGACACCTTCAAGAACACCCAATCCCTATGGAAAAATCTAGTCCTCTTCTTCTAACATCTGCATATGATTTATGTCAACTTAGAGTTGTTTCTAGACATTGTTGTATCACCTTAACTTTTTCCATAGCTTGAAGAACAAGATCTGGCCCAAATAAGGAAGTTTCACCCACTTCAAACCAACCGATTGGTGATCTACATTTTCTACCATACAAAGCTACATAAGGTGTACTTGAATGGTAGATATTATTGTATGCAAACTCGATCAGCAGCAAATGATCATCCCACCTACCTTTGAAGTCTAATACACAAGCTCAAAGCATATCCTCAAGTGTTTGAATTGTACGTTCTGCCTGACCGTTTGTTTGAGGGTGAAAGGTTGTACTTAAATTCACTTGTGTTCCCAAACTCTTCTAGAATGACTTCTAAAAATTTGCACTGAATTGAGCTCCCATTCAGATATAATAGAGATTGGCACTCCATGTAGATGAACTATCTCTTTAATATACAACTTTCCATACTCTTCAACTGTACAAGTAGTCTTGACCGGAAAGAAGTGCGTTGATTTGGTCAGTCTATCAACAATTACCCATATATGAACAAACTTTCTAAATGAACGGGGAAAACTAGTGAAAACATCCAGGTTGATCATGTCCTACTTCCAAATTGGAAGTTCTATACGCTGCATATAACCTTCAGGATTTTTGTGCTCTACTTTTACTTGTTGAAAATTTGGACATTGAGCCACTAATTCTGCAATGTTCTTCTTCATGTCACCCCACCAATACACTTCTTTCAAGTGATGATACATTTTGGTTGACTCTGGATGGACAGAATATCTTGAATGATGTGTTTCTATCATAATCCTCTTTCACAATCCATCTATATTGGGCACACAAAATATTTTTTGGCATCAGAGTACCTCATCTTCTATAAGCTCAAATACTATTGTCATACCTTTCTGTACATTCTCTTTAATTTGTGATATAATAGGGTCCTGGGTCCTTATACTACTTCACTTTCACTTTAGCCACTATTGAACATTCTACCGCATTCTACCGATAACCTGTTCATCCGGAGACTCAAGAAGGTGAACCCCCAAGCTAGCTAGTTGGTATAGGTCCTTAGTTATTCCTTGTTTTTCCATGGGCTGCCTAGAAGTGCTTGCAATTGTTTTACGACTCCATAAGTTCTCCACAAAACTCCCTGCAATATTTGATTCCTTTAACGACTCCGTAAGTTCTCTACACATCTAGTCACATCCCTTATTATAACATACATAAAACAATCCTTAAACATAAAATTGTAACAGAAGCAATATGAATCAGGGTTTTTGATCACCAACACTTGAAGAGCTTACATTACTTTTAAAATGCTCAAACAAGCTCCTAATTGAATTTTCATGGCTGTCCCAACAATCACTAACCACCAGAACATCCTCCCCAATATTACACAATGTAAAAGGAACAATTTCCAACTCACTAAAAATACTAACTCTCCGGATTAACTCAAGCAAAAGAGGGAGAAAATTGCATTGAATTTTCATGGCTGTCCCAACAATCACTAACCACCAGAACATCCTCCCCAATATTACACAATGTAAAAGGAACAATTTCCAACTCACTAAAAATACTAACTCTCCGGATTAACTCAAGCAAAAGAGGGAGAAAATTGCATTGAATTTTCATGGCTGTCCCAACAATCACTAACCACCAGAACATCCTCCCCAATATTACACAATGTAAAAGGAACAATTTCCAACTCACTAAAAATACTAACTCTCCGGATTAACTCAAGCAAAAGAGGGAGAAAATTGCATTGAATTTTCATGGCTGTCCCAACAATCACTAACCACCAGAACATCCTCCCCAATATTACACAATGTAAAAGGAA
>JAJOOP010000298.1:0-71461 GCA_029582705.1 Solanum chacoense | reverse complement strand
GTCTCCAACAAACCATGGAAAGTGAATAATGGGATGACTTGTGAGTACAAATGTATTTGAGGAGGAAAAGAGAAGAAAGTGTTGTGAGCACCACATTTCATGAGGATGAAAGTCACTGAGCCTAAATGACCATACCTTTGCACTCAGCTTCATTACAAACCTTGAAAAGACCTTTTTGATCTTGAGTGAGCTGAAAAAATTGTCAATTGGAAAATACAAGCAAACCTATGGGTGAAAGCATGCATAATGTTCTTCTTTGGGAGTGTGAGCATTGCAATTGTTTTCATAACTTTAAATGATTAAATCATTGTGTGTAAAGATAGAATCATTATTTGTGTGAGGGCATTTGATTTCTTTTGTTGACCTTGAACTTGCATTTGAAGCAAGTATAGTGAGCTTGAGATTCTTTGATAATGGTGTGTCACAACTTCAGTCTTTGAGTACACAATTGATCCTTCCATGAGTAAGTTGAGTCTTGTGTGTGCATTCATGATTGAGTCTTGTGTAGCACTGTTTGAGACATCCTTTTTAAACTGTTGAACTTGAGTTTTACTTGAGGACAATCAAAGGTTTAAGTTGGTTGTGTTGATGAGTCCACAATTTGGACTCATTTAGAGCTTTATTTTAATAGATTTAGTGTCCTCAAATGCATATTTTGTCTTAATAACTGATGTAAATCCTCAAGTTTCAGGTATTTAGAGTTTGAGGCAAAGCATGGACACTACTTGGCAAAAAGGAACAAGATGGCTGAAAAGATGAAGAAAAGAAGGTCTGAGGATCGCCTAATGCATTAGGCGAGTCGCCGAATGGCCTTAACCTAACCCAAAGTTCCATTATGCTGAGCCCTTAAAGAAATGATCAAGTTGGCGATGAAAGGGAGCAATGAGCGCGTCGCCAGACAAATTAGTGAAGTAGTACTATATCGCCCAATGATCTAGAACGTGAAGATGCAGAAGGCAAAAGCTGAAAGGCGATGAACCAGACCAAAGGGCGGATCGCCAATGCATCGGTGATCCCGACTAACTGCACTGAGTGGTCTTTTGCAGCACAAATTTTCAAAAACTATAAATACCCATTTAATTATGTAGCTTTGTATCAAGAAATTTAGTAAGAGTTAAGATATTTCATTTTGAATTCTTAAAGTTTTGGGAGACATTGTTCTTGAGCTTGAAGATTTGAAGACTTCCAACTCCAAGAAATTAGAAGTAGGTGTTGGAGATTCTTCATACTAGACTTGTTTGAAGTGAATATAAATCATACCCAGTTGATGTTATTTCAATTTGGTATCATTTACTTCCCTTTTTCTATGTCTAGCTAAAACCCCAATTTTTGGGTTGTGATTTTGTGAATATGCGTTAAATTTACTGTTGGGTATTACTCATTGACAGTGTATTTGCTATTTAAATGTTATTTCGTTTAGTAGTTGTGTTTGAACTTAATAGAATTGTAGTTGCAAATACGATTTCATCTTCGTGTTTTTGGCTTGCTCTCTCGAGAGGTTTTAAAACAAAGACTACTAAATCGATAGCCAGTGGTTATTGGGTCGTCGTGGGTTCAGCTTGAGTGAGTGAATCTTAGGCCTTTTCCCACACATTCAAGTTGATACAGTGAATGGGCTAAGACGAAGGTTGTGTTTAAATGCTGCAACTCTGTGTTTGAGTGAAACCGAGTTGATTTCGGGTAAGTTGCTCGAGAGAGAATTTACCCCCACTAAAGTCTAGCTTAGTTACAAATGTTCAGTGATTTACTATCAACAGAATTTACTCGGTTGTTTATTTTATCTCATATTCCTATCACATCCCAAGAATCTCATCTCCGTAATTTGTATCTCTATATTTTCACTATTTTTGTCATTAGTTGAATACAAACCCCCATTGATAATTGACATTCGTGTCACCTTTAGATTTAGTATGTTTTTATTCGTTAATATTTATAGCTATGATTGATTAGATTTTGATTTTACTTTTTTATTAATTCTTGCAACCACTCCCTTGGGACTCAACCCCAACAAATTCAGTTGGGCGATATTATTGCACGCGATCATTGACACCTAAATTGGAATTCGTGTCTTTGATTACGTCAAACGTCAATTCTAAAATCTCTTTTTCAAGAAAGCCCAGAATTCTATCTTCGAATTGCATTTGCAACTACATTTCTTAGTATAAAATATAGCTAACAATTAAAAACCATTTCAATTAAGCATTTAAATAAGTAATTAACAATATCCACAAGCAAATTCAGCCCATAATCACATGATCACATCCCAAGAATTGGGGTTTTAGCCATACATCATAAAAATAGAGAAACAATTGTCAAATATATTTGCCATGATCTGGGTAAAAGTTCCCAAATTTTTACAATGGTCCAAATTGAAAAACATCGAAAACACTTGCAAATCCTCAAAATTAAGCTTAGAAATCCTCCAAGTCTACAATAAGAACTAGAAACTAAGAGAAAACTCTAAATCTAGAATGGGAACTGCAATAAAATGGGAGAGAACTCCTCAAAATTCCTTTTAGAATCCAATTTATAGTTGCCAGCATTTTGGCCTAAAAGTCTACTCGGCGGGATAAGTTGCACCTCGCCAAGTGGTTCGGCAATCCGTTGTTTGCTCTTTTTAGATCAAAATTTTGCATTGGTCCTCATCATCCCAAGTCCTCTAACTTTGGGAGATCCAATTTGTTGTCGTGGAACTTATTAGCGATTCGCCGACTGCCCATTTATGTCCCAAACATGGTTTTTCCCTAGGGCTGGCACGCTGAAACTTTAGGCGAGCTAAAGCGCAACTTGGCGGTGCGCCGAGTGGTCTTGGTGATCAACAAGATCGCTTTTCTTCACTTTTTCAGCTTTTTAGTTCCTTTTTGTTGGGTAATGTTCTTGCCTTGCTCTTTAGACTCCATAGCTGCAAGTCAACATTTTAGCATCATTTTAGAGCATAAAATAGGCATTTGAGGACACTTATACTATAAAAAAAAGCCCTAAATGAGTCGAAATCTCAGACTCACCAAATTAGTGGGGGTATGTCCCAGCATCTGTAGTAACTTAGAAGCTTATATTAAGACATAGTTTGATTCAACTTTTTATTTTTTGTGTTATAGTGCAGTGTTATTAACTCCTATCCAGTATTTATATTCAGACCAGTGTGGGGTATTCCCTACCGTTTCAGTTTGTCACATGTTTTAAGCTTCCACACATTATCTCTTATTTCAGAAAATATTTGTATGCTTATGATATGCCAATTAAGGGTTAGCTTGGGGTAACTTGTGATCCTAGGTCCCGTAGTTACATAAATGGGTAGCCTCGAGGCTTGATAAACTTGGTATCAAAGCATTAGGTTTTAGAGTTCTAGGATGTTTGAAAAGCTGCACTAAGTACAGTCCCTTTCAAGAGTATGAAGCGCGCTACATCTATGAGGGGAAGGCTATGCAGTGTTTTAGGAAAGAACATCACTTTTTTGTTATTCTTATCCTACGTGGGTATGATCTCTTTTTGAATTCGATATTAAGTGTTTTAGATCATGCCTCCTTGTAGACCTTACGCAAGAAATGCTAATGCCGACAACGCTAACGCAATTCCTCTAGTCCCAGACCATGAGGTTTCGAATGCAAAGTTTCAGAATACTATCTAGCTTTTGGCTAAGAGTGTAGCCAACCAGAAAAATCAGAGGGTTCTAGTTCCTCCAAATACTAGTGGTGGATCAGTGGCAGCTAGTGTGCGGGATTTTGTTCGGATGATTCCACCTGAGTTTCTTGGGTCGTAAGTTGGTGAAGACCCCAAAACATCATTGATAAGGTCATAATGATCTTTTGAGTGATTCAAGTGACAGGAAATGATAGGGTAGAGTTGGCGTCTTGCCAGCTTAAGGATGTGGCTCACATATGGTTCACTCGGTTGAAGGAAACAAGGGTGAGAATGCAGCATTGGTGACTTGGGAGTGTTTTACCAGAATGTTTCTTGACAGGTTCTTCCCAAGAGAGTTGAGGGAGGCTAAGGCTAAGAAATTTATGAATTTGAGACAAGTTTCGATGTCAGTCCAAGAGTACGGACTTAAGTTTACCCAGCTCTCCATGTATGCTCCACAGATGGTTGCCGATCCCAATGCACAAATGAGTAAGTTCTTATTTTAGGTAACTAATTTGGTGAAGACAGAGTGCAGAAATGCTATGTTGTTGGAGGATCTGAGCATCTCTAGGAATATGACTCATGCTATGAAATTTGAGAGAGATAAGCTTAGAGAATTAGCTAAGGTCAACAAAAAGGCTTAAACAGGGAACTATGAGTACTCTTAAAAGAAATTGGGTGGTGGAAATCGCTCGCAGTGTCAACAAAGATCTTCAACCCCAACACCTTCATCAGTTAGTGCTCCATCCCCAGGTTTTGACAAGATAAAAAAAGATGGGCACTAGGCTCTAAGTCTCAGCGGAGTGTTTCAGGTAATAGAACCTGCCCAACATGTCCTAAGTGTGGTAAGAATGATCCGGGCAAGTGTCTTGCTGGCAAGGAAGAATGTTTTGATTTTGGTCAGACTGGTTATAGATTGAGAAATTGCCCTTCTTCTAAATAGAGATAAAGAGGTAATAATAATAAGGCTCAGTTTACAGCTCCAGCAGCACTAGCACGTTGCCCAACTTAGCAGGGTACTTCATCTGGTACAAGTGGTAGTCAACGCCAGGACAGGTTGTATGCTTTCCATTCTTTCTAGGATCAAGAAGACTCTTTCAAAACCCTTCTTAGTTTTTTGACTTGTTCATGACCCAGTTATAGCTAGACGGGTATATAAATTATTCTTTCATAGTCTCTCAGAAAGTAACTTTAGCAGATCTTGTAGAGTTAGAAATGGTAGATTTTGATATCATTCTAGGCATGGACTAGTTTACATTTATGTTATGCCTCAGTCGATTGTAGAACTGGGATTGTTCGTTTTCAGTTTCCAAGTGAACTAGTCTTAAAATGGAAGGGTAGTAGCTCAGTGCCTATGGGTCGATTCATTTCCTACAATAAGACAAGAAAGATGATTTCCAAAGTGTACATCTATCATCTTATTCGGGTTAAGGGTTCAATCTCCAGAACCCCAGCCCTTGAGTCAGTCCCAGTAGTAAATGAGTTTCTAAAGTGTTTCTAGAAGATCGTCCCGGAGTTCCTCCCAAAAGGGAAATCGACTTCCGAATAGATCTCCTTCCAGATACCCAACCTATTTCTATTCCTTCTTACATAATGGCTCCAACTGAGCTTAAGGAATTGAAAGAATATTTGAAAGACCTTCTAGACAAGGGCTTCATCAAACCCAATATTTCCACATGGGGTGCTCCAATTCTGTTCGTGAAAAATAAAATATGGTTCTCTCAGGATATGCATCGACTATCGACAGTTGAACAAAGTCACAATCAAGAATAAGTAACCTATCCTTAAGATTTATGACTTGTTCGACCAACTCAAGAGTGCTAGTCATTTTTCTAAAATAGACCTCAGATCCGGTTATCATCAACTCAGAGTCAGAGATAGTGTCATCCCAAAAATTGCCTTCAGAACTCGGTATGGTCATTATGAATTTGTAGTAATGTCATTTGGACTAACCAATGCTCCTGCAGCTTTCATGGATTTAATGAACAGGGTCTTCAAGCACTATTTGGACTTGTTCGTTATCGTAGTTATTTATGATATCCTTATTTACTCTAGGAATGATGAAGAACATGTGACTCAATTGAGGGTTGTCCTGCAAACTCTCAAGGATTGCTAGTTATTCAGTAAGTTTAACAAATGTAAGTTTTGGTTATAATTAGTTGCCTTCCTTGATCATATAGTGTTTATCAAAGGAATTCGAGTGGATTCTCAGAAAATAGAGATAGTGAATAAATGGCCCAAACCTACCTCTCCTACATATATCTAAAGTTTCTTGGGTTTGGCTGGTTATTATACAAGGTTCGTGGAAGGTTTGTCATCCATAGCTTCTCCATTGACTAAGTTAACTCAGAAAAAGGTTAAGTTTCACTGGTTAGATGAGTGTGAAAATAGCTTCTAAGAACTGAAAACTAGATTGACTACATCTCCTGTCTTAACTCTACTAGAAGGTTCAGACGGTTGTGTGATTTATTGTGATGCATCCAAAGTTGGCCTAGGTTGTGTGTTTATATTGTGGGGTAAGGTTATAGCTTAAGCTTCTATATAGCTTAAGGTGCATGAGAAGAACTATCTTACTCATGACCTCGAGATTGCAGCCGTAGTATTTTTCTTAAAGATTTGGAGACATTACTTGTATGGTGTTTGATCTTAGCCATTTTTATATCCCAAAGTCGTCGATATTTTCCCATTATGAGATGTAATTGAAGAATAATCTAGAGTCTATTAGCTTGATTTTGTGTAACTTGTGATGTTAGTGGACTAAAACACATGAGAAGTTGTTTCAAGAACTATCAAGGAGATTGGAGTCAAATTGAAGAAGTGAGATGAAAGGACGTGAAAAAAATAAACTATGTATGGAAGCACCTATGCCTGGTGCACTGATAAGCGCAACGCGCCAAAGCAAACAGTATAAAGCAGCTTGCCCAGGTACACTTCTAGGCATGACACGCCACATCAGTGAGGACAGAAGACTTCGCCTGGCGCGATGTGATGCCCGACACACCACAAGTGATACTTCAGAAGCCAGATCTAGTGCACTGGCTGGCGCGAAGCCCCAGCTCTTGTTCGACTTTTCCAATGAAAATTGTATTAAAAAGGATTCCTTGTAGTTTTAGACTTTGGCTATAATTTTCCCAACTTCTATAAATAGACCCTTATGGCTATATTGTAGGGGGTTCAACATTATTTTAGTGTGCAAGAGCAAGTTTCATCGTTTGTATTAGGTTTCATTTTTCTAACTCTTTTTATTTCTGGAAATCGCATGAACAATTGTATTTTGTGGTTTTTCAACATAATGAGTGTCTAAATGTCCTAGTTATGGTGGTTGTATAATGATTGAATGTTGATGATTTAAGGTTTTTGAATTAATTATTTGTGTCATTATAATTTACTTCTATATTCTTGTTTTAGTATTTTATGTCTGCGCACCATAAGATAAATCTATTGTCCATTCTTAAAATCTTGAGAGGAGAGGGTAGATAGACAAGAGAATATAGAAACCTCGATCATCTACTAAGAGTTGATGTGTGTTTAGGAGTGACCCCCGGACGAACAACTTATTTGGTTACGAATTGGGATTAAATATAAATCCTCGCCAGTTAGGCCTACTATCCCCGCTCAAAGATGTAGTTAGACAACTAACTAGAGTAGGCGACTAGAGGTCGAGAGACTCGACTCATACAATTAACCTTGTAAACCAGAAACAATCTATCTTGAAATCTGGTGCATGTTGCGGCCCTAGAATTGTCTTTTACTTTCTTAAGCACCATGTTAAAGTCATTCGCAATTGGTTACTTTTAAATTACTTCACAAATAGGAATAGTAGTTAATAATAATCATAATCTCTTTTTAAATGGTTACTTCTCTTTTGTTGTACAGTTAAGTATTAAATGTAAGTCAATCACAAGTCCCTTGGTAATGAAAACTCGTTTCTTAAGTCTACAATTAGAATATTCAGGTGCTAATTACTTGATCTTAGATTTTTATTGTAGGCACTCGACTTTCAAGTCTGGCTCGGAAAGGAGAACTTGGCGAACAATACAACGAACCCATATGAGCTTTACGCTGGTGCAGAAAAATGGCTAATCTAGATCGTCAACGAGAATTGGGGATGGGTCTTCTTAAAAATAATGAGGGTAACAGAGAGGATAACGTGAACAACCCAGGAAACATGAATAACAGGAACAAGAGGTACCCTCTATCGTACCTGCAAGACTAGTCCGTAACGTGGCAGTCCCACTCACAGCCAATGTAGGTCTAGTATAAGGAAACCACCACATGGGGGCAGATTTGAACTAAAACAGAACATGGTACAACTCATCCATTCTATGGGGAAATTTATTTGTCTCCCCCAGGAGGATCCTCAAATCCACTGTAGGAACTTTTGAGAGATTAGTGATACATACATCCCTAATGGAGTCTCACCGGACTATGTGAGTTTGACATTGTTCCCACATTCATTGTTATGAGCCGCCAAGTAGTGGTTAGTGTTAGAGCCACCAAACTCCATCACAACATGGGATTACCTATCAAAGACGTTGTTAAGTCGATTCTTTTCATCCAAAAACACCACACGGTTAAGGATTGAGATATTAAGCTTTAAGTAGAAACAAGGAGAGAATATGTACCAAGAATGGGCTCATTTTAAACAAATGTAGAATGCTTCCTCGCACCACTACCAGGCTAATGAAGGAAGTACTTGCTCACACGTTCTTTGAGGGACATTAATGCACGTGTACTTCTTATAGTGTAGCAGGTGGACAAGCCTTAGCAAAAACCCATGAGGAGTTATTCGACTTACTAGATAAACTCTCAGAAGGCCACCTAGAGTATGAGGGGAAAATTCCTAGAACCACAACTCAAATGGCCAAGGGAATCTTATATGTAGATCAAGCTACCGCCATAAACGCCAAATTGGATATAATGCAACATATCATGACCATGAATTTCAAACAAATGGCCCTAAACCAAGAACCAATAAACCTTGAAAAACAAGCAACTAATTGATGTGGAGTCTTTGGTAGTGGGGCACATGAAACCAAATTTTGTGATGCAAACTTGGATTCCGTAAATTATGTGGGTAAAGCGCAAAGAAATAGAGGTTAGTAAAACTATGGTAATACATATAACCCTAGTTTGAGGAACCATACTAACTTCTCATGGGGTGGGATGCAAAACCAAAACCAAGCACAAGGGTCTAACCAATACCGTTCACAAAGGGTTGGGCACCAATATCAAAATCCTAACTAGTGCGTAAATCTGAGTGCACCAAAGGGGGGGATAAAAAATGAGGAATTACTCGAAAAGATCATGGCTGAACTAGGTAAAAAGATAAATGCTAGGATAGATAATTAGGATGATAACATAAGAAATATTGAAATGTCCCAAATGAGTTTCGAGAAACAAGTTGCACAAGTTACTAATTCCCTGAACTTGCATCCCCAAGGTGGAAATCTCTGTGACACCGAACCTAATCCAAAGCAACTGAATGTTGTAGGTACTAGAAGTGGGTTGTAACTGGAGGAACTAACTCCAAAGAAGAGAGATACTGAGGCTGGTAATAAAGAAAAGAAAGTGGAAGAGGTGGTAAAGAACTCCAATGTTGAGACGTCCATTTCTCAAAAGAAATTAACCTCTCTGTTTTTACAAAGGCACAGAAATAAGAATGAAGATGAATGTGTTAGTATGTTTTTCTCTCTCCTTAAACAAGTTCACATTAACCTGCCTTTGGTTGACATTTTGCAGGGTATTCTGAAGTATGCTAAGTACGTGAAGGAGATAGTTGCTAATTAGAGGAGGCTCACGGACTATGAACTGTAGCACTTACTGAGGAGTGCAGCTTAAGAATCCAATATAGATTACCCAAGAAGTTAAAAGATACATGTAGTTTTACTGTGCAGATTAAAATTGGGCAAGATGTTCATGCCCAGGAGTTGTGTGTTTTGAGTGCGAGCATTAATCTCATGCATTTATCATTATATAAAAAGTTTGGGTTAGGTAGTCCAAATCAAACCACTTTCATTCTCCAACTCAGAGATAGGTCCATTCTAGACCAGAGGGGGTAGTAGAAGATGTGTTAGTACAAGTAGGTTTCTTGATCTTTTTGGTGGATTTGGTGGTCTTAAACCTTAAAACTAATTCTGAAGTTTCATTCATTATGGGACATCCCGTTCTTGGCTACGGGGCGGGCATTAATTGGTGCAGTAGTTGGGCAGTTAACTATGAGGTCACATGATAAGGTTGAAGTGTTTGATGTCTATCGCGCCTTGAAACTGCCATCTATCTATAAAGATTTGTCCGCTGTTACACTTGTAGATCACGTGGTAGAATCACAGCTAATTACGCTGGAGGATCCCTTAGAAAGAGTGTTAGTTGGGCATTATGTAGATGGAGATACTGAGGCTTAAGAGATAGATACGTGTTTGAATCTGGCAGTCATGGAAATACATAAGCGTAGAGTAGAGCCACTGGATCATGAGTTAGGGCCTCCACCCAAACCTTCAATCGAAGAAGCACCTAGGTTGGAAGTGAAGACTCTTCCTGCTCATTTAAGGTATGCATATTTGGGTACTAATGAAACTTTACTTGTAATACTTTCTGCAGAGTTGTCTAAAGTACAGGTTGATGCGGCATTGAGGGTCCTAAAGCGGAGAAAGAGAGCTATTGGATGGCAGATGGCGGATATTCATGGGATTAGTCCGGCGTTATGTATGCACAGAATCTACATGGAAGAGGATCATAAACCGAGTGCACAACATCAACATAGACTAAATACTTTGATGAAAGAAGTGGTGAGAAAGGAAATAATAAAGTGGTTAGCTGCTGGAATTGTATGTATTCCCAAAAAGAGAGGTATGACAATTGTAAGAAACAAGAAAAATGAGTTGATTCCAACTAGAACAGTCATCGGCTAGAGAATTTGTATGGATTAACAGAAGCTGAATGATGCCACCCGAAAAGATTACTACCTGGTTCCCTTCATTGATCAGATCCTTGGCCGACTAGCAGGGCAGGAGTACTATTGTTTCTTAGATGGGTATTCCCGATATAATCGGATTTTAATTGCACCCGAGGATCAGGAAAAGACAACGTTCACTTATCCTTATGGTACCTATGCTTTCCAACGCATGCCAATCGAACTTCGCAGTGCACCGACTTTTAAAAGATGTATGATGGCCATTTTTCATGATATGGTGGAGGACTTTGTAGAGGTAATCATGGATGATTTATCTATCTTTGGGGAGTCTTTTGACTTATGTCTCCGGAATCTTAATAAAGTACTTGCTAGGTGTGAGGACGCTAAATTAGTGCTAAATTGGGAAAAGTGTCATTTTTGTGTTAGACAGGGGATATTGTTGGGACATAAGGTGTCGAAGTCGGGATTAGAGGTTTATACAGCCAAGGTAGAAGTTATTGAGAAATTTCCCCCTCCTATCTCTGTAAAAGGGGTGCGAAGTTTCCTTGGACATGTAGGTTTTTACCGGAGATTCATTAAGGATTTTTCCAAGATTGAGAGACCTAGGTGCAATCTTTTGGAGAAGGAGGTGAAATTTCAATTTGATGAGATTTTTTCTAATGCTTTTGAGATGTTGAAGAGGAACTTGATTGAGGCTCCCATCTTAATTGCTCCTAATTGGGAATTAACATATGAACTCATGTGTGATGCAAGCGATGTAGCAATGGGTGCAGTGTTGGGACAAAAAATATATAAGGTGTTCCATTTGATCTATTATCCATGCAAGACCCTTGATTCTTCACAAGCTAATTACACAATCACTGAGAAGAAGATGATAGCTCTAGTGTCGTCCTTCAACAAGTTCAGATCATATTTGGTAGGTACCAAGGTGATTGTTTTTACTTACCATATAGCTATTAGGTACTTATTCAATTCTAGGTTTAAAGTATCGTTAACTAGTATAAAACCCAACGAAAGGTTAGGGTCAAACCTGCAGGGAGTGGTACGTGTTCAAATTTAATTATGAAGTACAAATATGGTCTAATGAGTTATACGAATAGAAATTATCGATAAAGACATGTAAACAAGTCTAAGGGGATTACACGAATGTCAGATGAAGTGGTTTTTGATTTGCAATTATAAGCTGCAACACTGTCAAATAGTAAGGAAATAATAATATAGAGAGGAATTCTCGAGATGTGATCGATTATAGGCAAATTTTACTATATGGGTAATTGAAACTATTTAAAAATAGCTAGATATCAGTCGGTTGCCTAGGTTATAAGTGAAATAGCTTTCTTTCGAACAACTATCTCGAATCAAGTGATTTCTTTTGAACATCATCAAGCTTAGCAAACAAGGACAACACACACCTTAATTAATCTACTCTTTCGAGCTAGATAGGTAGAATAGAGATTTAGATTTACTCTTTTGAGCTAAACCCATATCACCCCAATAACGACCATCATCAATTGAAAGGTTTGATTATAAATCCTCTTTTTCAATCAAGTCCAAAATTATATATTCGAATTGCATTTGCAACTACAATTCTTAGTTAAAAATACAACTAACAATTAAAACCCACTTCAATTAAGCATTTAAATCAGTAACTAACAATACCCACAAGCTAATTAAGACCATAACTACATAATCACATCCCAAGAATTAGGGTTTTCGCCACACATCATAGAAATAGAGAAATAATTACCAAATATATTTGCCATGATCGAGGTAAGAGTTCCCCAGTCTTTACAATGGTCCAAATTGTAGAAACTTAGAAACCCACTTGCAAATCCTTAAAATTAAGCTTAGAAATCCACAATGTTTTTAATAAGAACTACAAACTAAGACAAAACTCTTACTCTAGGATGGGAACTGCAATAAAATGGGAGAGAACTCCTCAAAATTCCTTTTAAAATCCAATTTATAGTTGCTTGTATTTTTGCCTAAAAGTCAACTCAGCGGGATAAGTTGCACCTAGTCAAGTGGTTTAGCAATCCGTTGTTTGCTCTCTTTCCATCGCCATTTTGCATTGGTCCTCAGCATCGCAAGTCCGATAACTTTAGGTGATCCACTGTATTGTCATGGAATCTATCGATGATTAGATGACTGCCCATTTATGTCGCCAACATGGTTTTTCCCCAAGGCTGGCACGCTGAAACTTAAGGCGAGCTAAAACGCCACTAGGTGGTGTGCCGACTGGTCTTGGCGATCAACGTGATTGCTTTTCTTTGCCTCTTCATCTTTTTAGTTCCTTTTTGTCCGGTAATGTCCTTGCCTTGCTCCTTAGACTCCATAGCTGCAAATCAACATTTTAACATCACTTTAGACAATAAAATAGGCATTTGAGGACATTTATACTATCAAAACAAAGCCCTAAGTGAGTCAAAATCTCAGACTCATCAAGTTAGCTTGGGCATGTCCCAGCATCTCTAGTCAGTTAGAGAGTTATATTCAGAGATAGTTAGATTCATCTTTAGTTTTTGAGTTATAGTCTAGTGTTGGTAACTCTTATCTAGTATTTATATTCAGACCAGTGTTGGGTATTCCCCACCATTTCAGTTTATCTCATCTTTTAAGTTCCCACGTAATATCTTTTATTTCAGAAAATGTTTGTATGCTTATGATATGCCAGTTCAGGGTTAGCTTGGGGTCACTTGTGATCCTAGTTCCCGTGTTAACATCAAAGGGTAGCCTCAGGGTGTGACAAACTTGGTATTAGAGCATTAGATTTAAGATTCCTAGAATGTTTGAAAAGCCGCACTAAATATAGTCCCTTTCATGAGTGTGAAGCACACCACACCTATGAGGGGAAGGGTATGAAGTGTTTTAGGAAAAAACTTCACTTTCTTGTTATTCTTATCATGCATGGGTATAATCTCCCTTCTAATTCAATATTATGTGTTTCAGATCATGCCTCTTTGTAGACCTTATGCAAGGAATGCTAATGCCCGTAACACTAACGTAGTTCCTCCAGTTCCAGACCACGAGATTTCGAATGCAGATTTTCAAAATGCTATCCAGTTTTTGGCTCAAAGTGTAGCCAACCAGAACAATCAACGGGTTCCAGTTCCTACAAATACTAGTGGTGGATCACGGTAGCTATGGTGTGGGATTTTGTTGGAATGAATCTGCATAAGTTTCTTGGATAGCAGGTTGGTGAAGACCCCAGAAGATCATTGATGAGGTCAAGAAAATATGTTTAGTGATGCAAGTGACTCGAAATGATAAGGTAAAGTTGGCGTCCTAGCAGCTTAAAGATGTGGCTCACATATGGTTCACGCAGTGGAACGAAAACAGGGGTGAGAATGCAACTCTGATGAATTGGGAGTGTTTTACCAGAGTTATTCTTGACAGGTTCTTCCCAGGATAGTTGAGGGAAGCTAAGGCTAAGGAATTTATGAATTTGAGACAGGGTTCGATGTCAGTCTAAGAGTATGAACTTAAGTTTACCCAGCTCTCACGGTATGCTCCACAAATGGTTGGCGATCCCAGGGCAAAAATGAGTAAGTTCCTATTTTGGGTATCTGACTTGGTGAAGACAGAGTATAGAAATGCTATGTTTTTGGAGGATATATTATCTCTACGCACATGACTCATGCTTAGTAGGTTGAGGGGGATAAGCTTAGAAAACTATCTAAGGACAACAAAAAGACTAGAACATAGAACTATGAGTACTCTCAACAGAAATTAGGTGGTGGAAATCACTTGCGGTTTCAGCAACGATCTTCAGCCCTAGCACATTCATCAGCTAGTGCTCCATCCCCCTGGTTTTCACAGGAACAAAAAGGCAGGGCATAGACTCTAAGTCTTAAGGGAGTGTTTCAGGTACCATGACCTACCCAACATGTCCGATGTGTGGTAAGAACCATCCAGGCAAGTGTCTTGCAGAAAAGGAAAGATGTTTTGGTTGAGGTCAGACTGGTCACAGGTTGAGAGATTTCCCTTCTTCTAAACAGGGACTAGGAGGTAACAGTAATAGGGCTCAGTCTACAGCTCCAGCAGCACCAGCAGCACCAGTAGGTCGCCCAACTTAGCAGGGTACTTATTCTGGTACAAGTGGCGGTCAGCGCCAGAATAGGTTGTATGCTCTCCAGGCTTGCCAAGATCAGGAAGATTCTACTGATGTGGTTATTGGTACATTATGAGTGTTTCATTTGAGTGTTTATGATTTGTTAGGTCCAATGTCTACTCTTTCCTTTGTAACTCCATATATAGAAGTAAACTTTGGTGTTAGTCCAGAAACTCTTTCAGAACCCTTCTTAGTCTCTACACCAGTTGGTGACCTAGTTATAACTAGACGGTTATACAAAAATTGCCCTGTTATCGTCTCTCAAAAAGTCACCTCAGCAAATCCTGTAGAGTTAGAAATGGTAGACTTTGATATCATTCTAGGCATGGATTGGTTACCTTCCAGTTATGCCTTAGTCTATTGTAAAACTAGGATGGTTCGTTTTTAGTTTCCAAGTGAACTAGTCTTAGAATGGAAGGGTAGTAGCTTTGTGCCTATGGTCGGATTCATTTCCTACCTTAAGGCCAAAAAGATAATTTCCAAAGGGTACATCTATCATCTTGTTCATGTTAAGGATTCAATCTCTGAAACCCTAGCCCTTGAGTCAGTCCATGTAGTAAATGAATTTCCCGAAGAGTTTCCAGAAGATCTTCTTGGAGTTCCTCCTGAGATGGAAATCGACTTCAAAATATATCTCCTTCCAATACCCAGCTTATTTCTTCCTACGTACAGAATGGATCCAATTGAGCTTAAGGAATTGAAGGAACAATTGAAAGACCTTCTAGATTAAGTCTTCATCACACCCTGTATTTCCCCATGGGGTGCTCCAGTTTTTTTCGTGAAAAAGAAAGATGGTTCTTTGAGGATGTGCATAGACTATCGACAATTGAACAAAGTCACAATAAAGAATAAGTACCCTAACCCCAAGATTGATGACTTGTTCGACCTACTCCAGGGTGCTAGTTATTTTTTGAAAATAGACCTCAAATTTGGTTATCATCAACTCAGAATCAAAGATAGTGACATCCCCAAAATAGCCTTCAAAACTAGGTATGGTCATTATGAATTTGTAGTTATGTCATTTGAACTAACCAATGCTCCTACAGCTTTCATGGATTTAATGAGCAGGGTGTTCAAGAACTATTTTGACTTGATTGTTATCGTCTTTATTGATGATATCCTCATTTACTCTAGGAATGAAGAAGAACATGTGACTCATTTGAGGGTCGTTGTGCAAACTCTCAAGGATATCCAGTTACTCGCTATGTTTAGCAAATGTGAGTTTTTGTTATAATCAGTTGCCTTCCTTGATCATATAGTGTCTAGCGAAGGGATTCGAGTGGATTCTTAGAAAAAAGAGGCAGCGAAGTAATGTCCCAGACCTACCTTTCCTATAGGTATTAGAAGTTTCCTGGGTTTTGCTAGTTATTTTAGAAGGTTCGTGGAAGTATTTTCATCCATAGCTCCATTGACAAAGTTGACTCAGAAAAAGGTTAAGTTTCAGTGGTCAAATGAGTGTAAGAAGAGCTTCCCAAAACTAAAAACTAGGTTGACTACAGCTCCTGTTTTGACTCTACCGGAGGGTTCAGACAGTTGTGTTATCTATTGTGATGTATCTGTAGTCGTCTTAGGTTGTTGTTTTATGCAGCATGGTAAGGTTATAGTTTATGTTTCTAGATAGCTTAAGGTGCATGAGACGAACTATCTAACACATGACCTCGAACTTGCAGCCGTAGTATTTGCCTTAAAGATTTGTAGACATTACTTGTATGGTGTTCATGTAGATGTGTTCACAGTCCATAAGAGCCTTCAGTATATGTTCACCCACAAAGAGTTGAATCTTCACCAAAGGAGATGGCTTGAATTCCTCAAGGACTATGAGATGAATGTGCTTTACAATCCGGGTAAGGACAATGAAGTAGTTAATGCTCTTAGTAGACTATCTATGGGTAGTGTAGCACATGTTGAGGAAGAAAAGAAGGAATTAGCAAAAGATGTTCACCGGATGGATATCTTAGGAGTTTGACTTATGAACATATTAGATGATGGTGTGATAGTTAAGAATGTTCATTAGTAGCGGAGGTTAAGGAAAAACAAGACAGTGATCTTATATTACTTCAATTGAAGGGTGCAGTTCACATGAAGAAAGTTGAGGTTTTCTTCCAAAGGGGAGATGGTGTGCTTCACCACCATGGTCGATTATGTGTTCCTAAGGTGGGTGAGTTAATATAGGAGATCCTTATAGAAGCTCATAACTCCGGGTATTCTATTCATCGAGGCACCACTAATATGTATTGCGATCTACTGGAATCTTTTGGTGGAATGGCATGATAAGGAATATAGCAGATTGTGTGGCTAAGTGCCCCAATTGTCAACAGTTGAATTTATAACATCATAATGCAGGGGGTATGACTGAAGAGATTAACATTCCTACATGGAAGTGGGAAGTGATGAACATGAATTTCATCACAGGTTTACCTCGTACTCGCAGGTAGCATGACTCCATTTGGGTGATAGTAGACAGAGTTACTAAGTTCACTCACTTTTTGGTTGTTAAGAGCACAAATTCAGTGGAGGACTACGCCAAGCTTTAAATTAATGAGATAGTCAGGTTTCATGTGGTTTCTTCATCTATCATCTCATATAGAGGTCCTCAGTTTACCTCTCACTTTTGGAAGTCAATTTAGAAAGGTCTTAGTACTCAGGTAAATCTTAGCACAACATTTCATCCACAGACGGATGGTCAGGCAAAGTGTTCCATTAGGACCTTAGAGTACATGTTGAGAGCTTGCATGATCAACTTCAAGGGATATTTGGGATGATCACCTACCTCTCATAAAGTTCGTGTACAATAATAGCTACCATTCCAGTATCAGATGGCCCCTTATAAGACATTGTATGGGCGTAGATGTAGATCTTTATTTGGTTGGTTTGAGGTAGGTGAAGCAGCCTTGATAGGGACCGATTCAGTTCATGATCCTATGGAAAAAGTTCAGCTCATCAAAGATAGACTTAAGACAACCTAGAGTCGTCAGAAGTCCTCTGCAGATGTAAGGAGGAGGGACTTAGCAAGTTCCAAATCGATGGTTGCTTTTTTCTGAAAGTATCACATATGAAGGGGGTGATGAGATTTGGCAAGAAAGGGAAGCTAAGTCCTAGATATGTAGGCCCATACAAGATCTTGAAAAGGGTTGGGAAAGTGGCTTATGAGTTAGAGTTGCGAGCAGAACTAGCAACAGTCCATCCAGTCTTTCACATTTCCTTGTTGAAAAGTGTGTGGGTGATCCAACATCTATAGTTCCATTATAAACTGTGGCTGTGAAGGATAGTCTCAATTATGAAGAGGTGCCAGTTGAAATTCAATCGTCAGGTTAGAAGGTTGAGAAACAAAAAAGTCGCTTCAGTTAAGGTTTTTTGGAGAAGTGAGTTCGTAGAGGGAGCTACTTGTGAAGCAGAAGCAGCCATGAAAGAGAAGTATCCTCATCTCTTTCCTTCCGATTCTATTCCATCTTAAGGTAATAGTTAATCTCCGGTCTCTCAGTTTACTCTTGCATAAATTCAGTCTTAGTATCAAGTTCCTTCAGTTATACATGCATTTTCAACTTATTTGCATATTTCTGGAGATGCAGCTATGTTCCTCCATACTCAACTAATTTAGACTTTATTCGAGGACGAATGTACCCAAAGGGGAGATATTATAACACATCAGAACTTACAAGACCAGAACAACAGAAAAAAATAAGTGGACCACGACAGAGTTCACGACCCGTAAATTAAACCACGGTCCATCGACCTGTCCATGGTTCACACCCACCCCAGGAATGGTGGACCACGGGAACCTTCACGGGCCGTAGACCACCACACGGGCCGTACTGGTACTCGTGCTCGTCGAATAGAACCTCTCAGCCCTAACATCTGACCACGAAGCCCTTCACGGGCCGTGGGATGGTTAGTGGACCTAAGTCAGTAGACCACCAACCTAAGTTAAGGACCACAGTGACCTTCACAGTCTGTGGCCCTTCATATGGTCCGTGGTGGGGTACGTGTACAGGACCCCTAAAATCAGTAGAAACTGTTAGCAGACCACGACCCAGCCGATGGGCCGTGATCCTAGTGACGGTCCTTCACTGACCTCGTGGTCGGCCTCAACAGATTTTAAGTCAGGGGTCACTTTTTCTTTTCCCCTATGCGTTTGACACCTAAACTGCGTCGTTTAACCCCTAAATTACATAATTTTGGTCAATTTAATCCTAGTAACTTAATAAGAACATACCCTAAGCATTTGATTCACCAAAAATTCATCAGGCTTAGAGCAAAAAGCGAAAAATCAGGCGATAACTTTCTCAAGAATACGCAGACAGGTTTCTTCAGTTCCAGCTTCAAAATTGAAAGATTTCACTGTGGAATTCATTACGAGGTATGTGGGATTCCACTAGAGGGTTCTTTCACCCAATAGGTCCTTTGAATTCAGTAAGATTCTTGTTTCCCTTAATATTATAGAGATGGATTGCAATTCATCAAGTTGAACTTTTGTAAAGTTCAATAGCATAATTAATTTGTGAAATAAAATTCCATACAAACTTTGTCTCACCTCAAGCCTGTGAACATAATGCAGCATACCCTAGTGAGATATCTCAAATTTACTCATCATGCAACTCTTAAATTCTTAACCAATTGATTCACGAGAGACCATATATATATACCATATATATATATATATATATATCATCAATATAAAGACAGCCAACCAAGTTGCGCAGCCAAGCCTAGAGTAGTTCTAGTGTTTTCAAAGTGAGCTACCGTTGAGAATGTCCCTTCAATAATGTTGATCCCCTGTATCTGGGAATATCTTTTAGCAACAAGTCGAACTTTATTCCTTTTTATACTTCCATCAACATTGTACATTTTGAATATCTACTTTAGTTCGATAACATTCTTTCTTTTAGGAAAATGAACTAACTCCAAGTATTGGTCTTTCTCAATGGCTTGAATCTCTTCAATCATTGCATTTTCCATCACAGTTTTTTTTCGCAGATTCTTCATTACATGTTGGTTCAACAACTATCAAGGAAAAATTACAAGCTGCATAAACATTTTTCAATGAACAAAACTTTATTGGTGGTGTTTCACTGGATGAAGTAGGAGATTGAGAATGAAAGCTTGCTAGAATAGAATTGTTATTGCTGCTACAAAGAGGAGAAAGATTAGTATTACTATTGGAAGGAGGGGAATGATCAGGACCTGCTGATTGAAGAATTGTAGTATGCTTTACTTCTACTTGAACAATAATAGGGACTTCTGAATCTTCTTTCTTGCCATTCCAATCCCAAGCCGCTTCTTTATTAAAAAGAACATTTTGTTGATAAGCAATTTTCCAATAGTTTGATTATTTAGTCCATATTCTTCGATTGAGGACTATGACCAATGCAAATATATTTCTTTGAGTTTTCATCTATTTTAGAACGTATATTAACCAAAGCATTAACTTTACAACAAAGACTTTCAAGTAGCTAACTCTTTATTTCTCACCCATCAAAGCTTCGTATGGAGTTCGATCCAAAAATAGCCTTTGTTGGAGAGATGTTTACTTGGTACACAGATCTAACTGTTGCTTCTCTCAAAGAATGAATTGAAAGTCCCCTTCCATTAAGTAATCTTCTGGCAATCTCAGCTACCGTGCAATTTTTTAGCTCAACAATTCAATTTTGTTGAGGCAAGTATGGTGCAGTAAGCTCCCGGAAAATGCTATTCTCATTACAAAATAAATTAAAATCATTATTCACCATCATGATCTTTGCGAAGAGATTTTATCTTGCAACTTTTTTGTTTCTCTACAAGTACTGTGAATTTCCTTAAATTCTCAAACACTTCAAATTTGAACTTCAGAAAGTAAGCCCAACTCATATGGATTTAGTTATCAGGATACAAAAGAATGTAGTGACTCCCACCAATTGACTTAGTCTTCATTTGTTTACACGAGTTATTATGTTGATAACGCTTAAATTACTCACAAAAATAATTAAATGGGTAAGCAATTGCTAACAATATAAATACCAAACAAAGAAGTCGGGGTGGAATCCCACAAGGAGTGATCTAAAGATAAGTATCCAATCAGGACATTATGATGCAAATGAATTCATTGTAGCAATTAAGATAAATAGGTGGATGATTGCACCAAATCGAATAAAAGAGTTTATGGATCAATTATCACAATCCAACTAAAAGCAGTTTTAAACATGTATGAGATGATCTAGGAGTATGGGAGTTGGTGTTAATAATTTCAATAAGGGGTTCAAGTTCTATCACAATAATGCTAGACAAACATGGATAGGATGGGTAATCTTTAATGAAACAAATCTATTTCTGATCTCAAAGCATCATATCATAAAATCACTTCTCGGTTTCATCTACGTAAATCTCAAATCTATCCAATACCTTACTAAAATCTCTCTTTCACGCAGATTTAATAATAACAATTGAACCACAATTTCTCTTTCGAGCAACCTACAAAAATAAAACCTAAATTACAAGCATTTATTGATTTAACCACTTCAATTGATATCTTTCGAGCATCAATCAAACATCTCGGCTAGTATTATGTTTGCAACCTTAACCCATAAATTAAAGCCATGCAAAATAACTCAAATCCATGAGTGAACAACAGTAAAATAGAGCAAGACACTAGACCTACTAAATAAAAATATTATTTACCCCCATAATCACACCCCTAAAATTGGGGTTTTAGACAAACATCATAAAACGAAAAAAGAGTACCAATTATGTTTTCAAATATTAAAGAGTTAAGAATCAACAATAATCTTCGACACCCACTTTTAATATAACCTTCAATCATAAATTACAAGATTGTTCAACACCCCAAAACAAAGAGAAAGGAAGAAAAAGTCTATTTCTAAATATGAAAAGTTAAAATAGGTAAAGAAAAAAAGATATTGAAGATACATTTTAGCTTTCCTTTGGGCAATTTAGAATTTCCACAAAAATTTGTCAGAAATTTCATGCGAGACTTGATCGGTGACATTAGTTGGGCTCACATTCATGATTTAGCGGATCATCTTTCTATTCTCACCTCACCCTTTCTTAGCTTTAGGTTTCAGGTGTTTGAAGCTCAGTCGGCCAACTGAATTGAGTAAGCCTTTCACATTTCAGTGAATTAGTGATTAACCCCTTGTTCTCCCATTGAGCTGTCATTTTAACACAAATGTATGTCACCTTTGGCGATGGAACTTCTAGCTCGCACAACTGTTTCATCGAAACAGTGTTTGCACTTTGCTTCGCCGACCTACCTTGAATATTTTCAAAAGTGAACATTGTAACTTTAGGGGAGGTCTAACCTATTGGGCGATCCGCCATTTGTATTAGGCGATCCTTAGTTGGGAGTTTACACTCTTTTTCAATGTTTTTTTCATTTCTTTTCATAGATTCATCTGTGCCATGTACTTTAGCCTTCATAGTTGCAAAACATCAAAATAACATTAGGTAAGTACAGAAATAGGCATTGAGGACACTATTTGTTTAAATAATAAGGCCTTCATTAGGTCAAAATCTCTAACTTTTCAACACTCCCAACTTAAACTTTTTGTTTTCCTCAAATAAATCAAGAACACAAAAAGTTCAACAAGGGTGTCGATAGTAGTTCTCAATTGGATTCATCATGAAAGTTCCATCACAATACTAACATGTATATGCAATATCTTAATCCTGCTCAAGAAGTTCAAATGATGACTCGCCGATATCAATCCAAGCTTAAGCTCACTAATGCTCCTTCATAATGGAAACCATGCTTCAACAAACGAATGGAAATGCCCTTACAACAAAAATTGATTCCATGTTATCACAAGGCACATCAACAAAGAAGTAAAGAATAAATACAACTCTCACTCTCAGAAAGAGAAATACAAGAAAGCTTAGTACATTGACAGGCTTAGTACGACCGTAATTCACATATTCCACATCAAATTCAAAAACTACACCATAAGCTAAGCTACGGAAACCTTCAGATCTAATACCAAATTGATGAATAAAAAATTATGACGACCATCATCATGTCATTGAGTCACTTCAATGTGCCCTTGTTCCTACTCCTCTGATTATACCAATTTAGAAAAAAAGTTGATTTAATGCAAAATTTACTTTTACTTTAAATCATATAAACGACCATGATCGAAAAACTCATTTCCAACGACAACAATAAAGATATCTAACACCTAGACTTCATTTTTATTTTTAATTTATATTAATAATAGTAAACAATATGAATATAAGGGAAAGAATTATAAAACATACTTAGAAAATCAATTAAGCAAGATAGTATTAGTCAAACTAATAAGATTAAAACATAGATTTCTACCTCTACATAAGGGAATATGCATGCTTTTACCTAATTTATATTAAACATCATAAAACTTTTCTAATAGAAAACTCAGCATATGATTAGTTTGAATAAGAATCAAATTCATGACTCATAGATCGACAATTTGATGCAACAGAAAAATTTTTAGTTGGATTCAAAATATTAGGTAAAGTTAAATATAATTTTTTATCCAAAATTTTTATATCTTTGAACAAATAATTTAGCTTTTAAGAATATAAAAGTCAATAAACAATATAAAAATATTTGTTTCTACAATCATTAAATTTTTTTAAATATATGAGTTCATAAAATATTGATTTCTTTGAACGTGCATAGTATAATAATACCATGTCAATTATATTAAACGGTTGCATAAAAAGAAATTTTGGTGAATACAACTGATTTTACAACATTAATGAAAGAAAAGTATTTTCAATCAATATATATTTTTAAATCATTTGAAAGGATAATTATAATTTAACCTAAAGAAAATGTGCCTATTACAAAGAAATTAATTGTAGAAAGTTTTCATATGAAAATCCTTGCCAACTTAATTTTATATAAAGTTACCCCAAAATTTTAACATATAAACAAAAAAAAAGTTCAAAAGTTTAACACGAGAATAATTTTGACCAATGTGATTTTAAAAGCAGGTTATTCCTATGTATGAGTTTCCCTATGACCATTGGGATCAAACTACGAGTTATACTATTACTTGTTGGATCATGAGATGAAAGCTAAAGAAGATCGCTTTCAGAAACAAAGGGTTTGAACTGCTAAATTATCTTACTACTGAAACAAGAGCACATACTACCATTTATAGGCTTACAGTTAACTACTTAAGCCAATATAAAGCAACTAACTATTAATGGAAAAATATGGGGACAGTGGTAAACATGACCCACTACAATAAAAAGATAATTCATTGACTAGGTAAACACATAAACCAACAAATCCTAATAACCAGACACACAAACTTATTTCTTGCAACTTAATTAATATGAAGAATAAGTCAACACACCTCCTTTCTTAAAACTCACAAACTCTCATTTGTTGTCTGAAGAAGTCATTCTTGTTGTGAAAAATGATTTTTGTAAAACATCATCAAACTGATCATTTGTGCCACAAAATATCAATGAGATTATTCCAACAATAATAGGATCACGAATAAATTGATAATAGATGTCGATCTGCTACGTCCTACCGTGAAAAGAATGATTTTTTGTCATAGAAATTGTCACCTTGTTGCCACACAATATTTATGTTGGACCAATCTGCCCTTGTTGAAGATCCACTACCAAATTCGTTAACCAAATAGCTTGATAACTTGCTGAAGTTGCAGCCATGTATTCTTCTTCTAGATAGGATAATCCTACTTTATCTTGTTTCTTTGAACTCCATGAGATTCCTCTGGAAGAAAGATTAAAAATATTTCTATTTGGTCTCCTGCGATTTTCTAATCTACCTTCCCAATCACTATTAATAAAACTAAGAAATCTGCAATCTGATACTTTTGATTACCAAATGTATAAAATATCTACCTCTGCAAAGAAGCATAAGCATGCTTTTGCTAAATTTATATTAGATTTCATAGCATTTTTCTAGTAGAAGTCTAACCATATGTTCAATTTGAATTAGTATCAAATTCATCACTGATACATGAAGAATTCAATTCAGTATGCAAATTATTATTTAGATTCAAATTATTAGGAAAAGCTGAATGTTATTTTTTATCGAAAATATTTTATATTTTTTAATATAGGTTTTAAGGGTAGAAAAGTCATTCAACAAATTAAAGATTTTTTTTCAATAAAAATTTAACATTTTGAAATTGTTGTGTTCATAATATACTGATTTCTATAAATGTGTATTGTACGATAATAGCATGTCGATTATATGAAATAGTTGCAAATCAAAAGGAATTTGTGTGAATGCAATTGATTTAATGACATTAATGAAAGAAAAGTGTTTTAGATCAATTTATATTTTTAAATCATTAGAAATGATAAATATGATGTAACCTAAAGGAATTGTGTCTATTGACGAAACATCCACTTATAGAAAGTTAGGTCCTGTAAATCCTTGGAAGTATAATTTTATTGAATGTTACCCCAAAACTTCAAGATAATAACCAAAAATAATAGCTAAAAGTTTTATCACATGAAAAATTTTAACCATTGTAATTTTTGAACGATGATATATTCTTATGTACGAGTCTCCCTACGTCCAATAGTCTCAAACCACAAGTCTTATTATGACTTGTTTGATCAAGAGATGAAAGGCAAAGAAATAGCTTTCAAAAATAATATTTTTGAACTGCTCAATTTTCTTACTATTGAACAAGAACACATACTCCAATTTATAGGAATATGGTTAACCACTTAAGCTAAAATAAAGCAACTAACTAATAATGGAAAAACAAGCGGAAAGTGGTAAACATGATCCACTAAAGTAAGAAGATAATTCATTGACTAGGTAAAACATAAACCCACTAATCCAAAAAACAAGACTCACAAACATATTTTCTACAACTGAATTAGGTAGAAGAGTTAGTAAACATACTCCTTCTTTCTTGAAAATAACAAACGCTCATTTGTTGTCGGAGTCGTAAGAACATCAAAACATGATCATTTTTGCATTAAAATTTCAATATGATTATTCAACCAACAACTAGATTGCAAATGAAGTAATGATGGATGTTGATGTGCTTCGTTCTACTTTGAAAAGCAGGATTGTTTCATCATAGCAGTCGTCTCCTCATTGTCAGAGCCATATTTTTGTTGGACCAATCAGCTCTTTGTTAATTTCCTACAATTTTCCAAGCTACTTGCTCAATCACAATCAGTAAAACCAAGTAATATGAAATCTGATAGTTTTTTATTACCCAATTCTATAACTTGTTGTGCTAGAAACATATCACAAGATCCTTTTGGCTGCACCTAGGTGTTGCTTCGAAAGACTCTGCATGAACATTGAAACCAAACTGACAAAAAATGCTATATTAGGCCTTTTGTGGGATAAGTAGTTTAGACTATGCTTCTAAAGTAATAAGAATTTGTTGCACTTGTACATCTGTAAGTACCAGTTTCTCATTCATATTCATGGATGCAGGAGATGGATTGCATTTCATCAACTTGAACTTTTTAAAGTTCAGTAGCATACTTGATCTATGAAATAAAATTCCATACAAACTTTGTCTCACCTCAAGCCTATGAAAATAATGCAGTATACCCAAGTGAGATATCTCAAATTTACTAATCGTGCAACTCTTAAATTCATAAACAATTGATTCACAAGAGACCATATATATATATATATATATATATATATATATAATCAACAACATAGAGACAACCAACCAAGTTGAGCAGCCAAGCCTAGAGTATTTCTAATGTTTTCAAAGTGAGCTACTGTTGAGAATATCCCTTCAAATTTGATCCCTGTATCTGGGAATATCTTTTTGCAACATGTCAAACTTTATTCCTTTTAATACTTCCATCAACATTGTACATTTTGAAAATCTACTTTACCTCGATAACATTCTTTCTTTTAGGAAAATGAACTAACTCCAAGGATTGGTTTTTCTCAATGTCTTGAATCTCTTCAATCATTGCATTTTCCCTCACAGGATTTTTTGCAGCTTCTTCATAACATGTTGGTTTGGCAGCTATCAAGGAAAAATTACAAGTTGCATAAACATTTTTCAATGAACAAAACTTTATTGGTGGCGTTTCACTAGATGAAGCCGAAGATTGAGAATGACAGCTTACTAGAATAGAATTGTTATTGCGGCTACTAAGAGGAGAAAGATTAGTATTGATATTGGATGGAGGGGAATGATCAGAACTAGCTGATTCAAGAATTTTAGTATGTTTTCCTTCTGATTGAACAATAATATGGACTGTTGAATCTTCTTTCTTGCCATTCCACTCCCAAGCTGCTTCTTTATTAAAAAGAGCATTCTTGTAGATAAGCAATTTTCCAATAGTTTGATTATTTAGTCCATATTCTTCGATTGAGGACTATAACTAATGCAAATATATTTCTCTGAGTTTTCATCTAGTTTAGAACGTATATTAACCAAAGCATCAACTTTACAACCAAAGACGTTTAAGTTGCTAACACTTTGTTTCTGACCCATCAAAGCTTCGTATGGAGTTCCATCCAAAATAACCTTTGTTGGAGAGATGTTTACTTAGTACATAGATCTAACTATTGTTTCTCTCAAAAAGTGAATTGGAAGTCCCCTTCCATTAAGTAATCTTCTGGCAATCTCAACCACCGTACAATTTTTTAGCTCAACAACTCCATTTTGCTGAGGCAAGTATGGTGCAGTAAGTTCCCTGAAAAGGCCATTCTCATTACAAAATAAATTTAAATCATTAAATTAAAATTCACCACCATGATCTGTGTGAAGAGATTATATCTTGCAACATTTTTGCTTCTCTATAAGTACTTTGAATTTCCTTAAATTCTCAAACGCTTCAAATTTAAAATTCAGAAAGTAAGCCCAATTCATATGGCTATAGTCATCAAGATACAAAAGAATATGCTGACTGCCACCAATTGACTTAGTCTTCATTGGTCTACAAAAGTTAGCATATTGATAACGCTTAAATTACTCCCAAAAATAATTAAATGAGTAAGCAATTGCTAACAATATAAATACCAAACAAAGAAGTCGGGATTGAATCCCACAAGGAGTGACCTAAAGATAATTATCCAATCAGGACTTTATGATGCAAACGAATTCATTGTAGCAATTATGACAAATGGGTGGATGAGTGCACTAAATCGAATAAAAGAGTTTATCAATCAATTATCACAATCCAACAAAAAGCATAGTTTTAAACATGTATGAGATGATCTAGGAGTGTAGGAGTTGGTGTTAATAATGTCAATAAGGGGTTCAAGTTCTATCACAACAATGCTAGACAAATATGGATAGGATGGGTAATCTTTAATGACACAAATCTATTTCTGATCACAAAGCATCATATCATAGAATCTCTTCTCGGATTCATCTATTTAAATCTCAAATCTACCCAATACCTTACTAAAATCTCTCTTTCGAGCAGATTTAACAATTACTATTGGACCACAAATTTTCTTTCGAGCAACATACATAAATCAAACCTAAATTACAAGCATTTATTGATTAACCCACTTCAATTGATATCTTTCGAATATCAATCAAAGATCTCAGCTAGGATTAAGTTTGCAACCTTAACCCATAAAGTAAACCCATGCAAAATAACTCAAATTCATGAATGAACAACAGCAAAACAGAGCAAGACACTAGACCCACTAAATTAAATTATTACTTAACCCCATAATCACACTACTAAAATTGGGATTTTAGACAAACATCATAAAACCAAAAAAGAGTTCCAATAATATTTTCAAAAATTAAAGAATTGAGAAACAACAATAATCTGCGACACCCACTTTTAATATAACCCTCGATTGTAAATTACAAGATTGTTCAACACCCCAAAACGAAGAGAAAGGAAGAAAAGGTCTATCTCTAATTATGAAAATTTAAAATAAGTAAAAAAAGAAAGATATTGAAGATACATTTTAGCTTTCCTTTGGGCTATTTATAATTTCCATAAAAATTAGTTAGAAATTTCATGCGAGACTTGATCGGTGACATTAGTCGGGCTCACATTCATGATTTAGCGAATCATCTTTCTATTCCCAGCTCACCCTTTCTTAGCTATAGGCTTCAGGTGTTTGAACCTTAGTCGACCAACTTGATTGAGTAAGCCTTTCACATTTCAATGAATTAGTGATTAGCCCATTGTTCTCCCATTGACCCGTCATTTTAACACAAATGTATGTCACCTAATGGCGATGGAACTTCTAGCTCGCACAACTATTTTTCAGCGAAATAGTGTTTGCACTTTGCTTCGCCGACCTACCGTGAATATTTTCAAAAGTGAACATTCTAACTTTAGGGGAGGTCTAACCTATTGGGCGATCCGCCATTTGTGTTAGGCGATCCATAGTTGGGAGTTTACACTCTTTTTCAATGTTTTTTTTATCTCTTTTTCATAGATTCATCCGTGCCATGTACTTTAACATTCATAGTTGCAAAACATCAAATAAACATTAGGTAAGGACATAAATAGGCATTGAGGACACTATTTGTTGAAATAATAAGGCCTTCATTGGGTCAAAATCTCTAACTTATCAACACCCCCAACTTAAACTTTTTCTTTTCCTCAAATAAATCAAGAACACAAAAGGTTCAACAAGGGTGTCTGCAGTAGTTCTCAATCGGAGTCATCATGAAAGTTCCATCACAAGACTTCTAACATGTACATGCAATATCTTAATCCTGCTCAAGAATTTTCAAATGATGACTCGCTGATATCAATCCAAGCTTAAGCTCACTAATGCTCCTTCATACTTGAAACTATGCTTCAACAAACGAATTCAAATACCCTCACAATGAAAAATGATTCCATGCTATCACAAGGCACATCAAGAAAGAAGTTAAGAATAAATACAACTCACTCTCAGAAAGAGAAATACATGCCAGCTTCATCTCATAGGTTTTCCCATAACTTCCAATTATCGCGCAGCTCGATTTTAGCATGATATCTAGAGTCATTAAGGCTTGTAATGGGCATTAGGGTAAATGTATGGTTTATTTGTCTCAATAACTTCATCTTTTCAAAGCATTGTACACTCATCTTTACCTCTTCTCTAGCTCCTTCAATTTTTTTCATTTGGAGACTCAATCTTTAGATTTTCAATTGATTTATTGGAATCTCCTTTCATTTTATTAAGGCTTTCTTTGTTTCATTTCATTTTTCATGATTTTTCTATTTTTTTAATAAGGAGGGGTTCCTTCTTTTTGCTAAAAACTTAAAGGTTGAGTCTTAACTTTTCTTTCTTCTCTTTCACTTGGCTTTCTTTACTCTTTCCTTTCAACACCCCCAACTTAGGCTTTTTGCTTAATTTGGCTATTCAAACAAACCAATGCATAGAAAAGATTTTATACGAGAGAAGTTTGGGACATATTTGGTTCAAAAGGCTTCAATGAGATCAATAAAAATTGTATAGGCTCAAATGGTGCAAAGATGTTTTCACACCCTCACAAGCTAGTCACAAAATGTATGAAGATTCCGGTTCCCTTTCAAATTTATTCCCAAAATTATCTCTTACATTCACCAAATTTTAAAATAAGACTAACAAGCCAAATTGTAAGAATCAACAATCATGCTTTCAAGTAGTATCTCATAACACACAGAACTTCAAACACAATCATTTAACACACCTCTAAAAAAATTAACCTTCTGTGTGATGTTTATTAGAAGGCTCACATCAATACACATCTAGTCAACACAAGATTCCAAAAGATGATTCAAAAGTGGAGCTACACTGATTTGTTCATGCAAAACAAGAAGAAATACATTTCATATCAAGAGTACTATCTAAGACATCGATATACGACAAAATCAATCCTCAAACATATATATTATGAAAAACAAGAAATCTCAGTCATTTCACTACTCCAACATGCATGGGGTAGTTCATAGAAAGACGAAAATGAAACCAAAACCAACCAAATATAATAAAACCAAAATGCTAAAATATCAAAATATAACTGAAATAAACAAAATACAATCAAATGGTGAATATAGGCAAAGATGCCCTCACCCCACCAAAAACTAACTAGTAGTGTCTTTAATAATATAAAATAAAGTATTGCAACAAGATGAAAAAAAGGTTCCTCTAATTGACTATGGTTGTGAAGAACTTTGATCATGTGACTCGGAGGGAGTTGTATCATGTTGGGCATCAGTACCCCATATATCTGAAGGTGGAGGTAGTGGTCTAAGATCGATTAAGGCATCTGTGCCCGACACATTGGGAAGAGGAATAGTGGAATATGAAAGACAAACCCAATTAGTGTCAATTGTGGAGGTCTCTAGACAAGATATTTCCAACGTAAAATGCACTATCGACACCTTTAAACTCTGCAACTTAGCTAAGGTGTCAACACTAACCTTCTCATCGACCCTCACAAACTCCTCTTTAGCAGTCTTAAAGGCTGAACCATCATCAACCTTATCAGGAACCTTCTCTGAATAGTCACCCAATGACTTCTCAACAACCCTAGTTGTTCCATCTCCTCTCAACTTAGTTGGAGGTACAACTGTAGGCATCTCGACAAAAGGACCCTCACCCCCATAACATCAATATATCGATGGAGTCAGTTGGTCAACATCCATACTAAAGTAGTTATATAGCTCTTCAAATTAGATAGCCTGACACAACTACATTTACATCACTAACGTGTCTCAACCCCAGCTGTGAGGTTTTCTAGCCTCTCCCCATAAGAAGTTATAGTAGATCTATGACTAACAACTTCAGCTTGAACCAAAAACGGAGCAGCCTCAATACATTTGGTAAACATCTCATGCACCTCCCTCTCAAGTTTAGATGATGCAACATCAACACAATAGGTAAGGTTGTCCATCTAATAAATCAAGGCCTAAGTGAACGGAGGCCGAGATATAAGGGATATGAAGTCGAGGTCGAGGGTGCAAATTATCCAGAAGGCATAGGAGAAGGGTGAAAGGTACTTGATGGATCTACAGTAGGAGAGGGCTGAGTAGTGTCTCACTCTCAAGTAGTGGGATCCATACTTGGCACATATAGATCTTTCAAAAGAAGAATCGCCTCCATTTCCTCCTTGAGAATTAGGGTTAGACACCCTATCCTTGTTGACCATTGGGGAATCTTGGTTAGAGGACCTCTTTTTGAACTTTGGTTGTCCTTGTTCTTCGGACCTAGCATTTGAGAAATTCCCATCACCGGTTCTAGCTCTTTTCACCTCCCTATTCATTCACTTGAGTTTTTGCTCCTCAATTTGTCTGGCATGGACCATAAGACTTGAAATATTCATACTTGGGATAAGCATTTCTAATTGACATTAATCGACTACCAAGTCGGACACTCCCATCACATACTTATTCATTCTAGCCCTTGAGTCCGCCACTAAGGTTGAAGTATATTTGGATAGCTGGGTGAACTTAAGAGATTACTCTTTCACACTCATACAACCTTGCTTACGGTTTATGAACTCTTGCATTTTTGTTCCCTCAACTCTAAGGGGAAGAACCTATCAAGGAATGCTTCTTTGAACACCTCTCAATTTATGGCACTCGCTCCTAATGTGCTCTCACCCTTCCATTGTTCATACCAAATTTGAGCTACATCTTTTAGTTGGTAGGCGGCTAGCTCCGCCTTCTCCTCCAAAGACACCCCGATAGCACCAAGTATCTTGCAAACCTCATCAATAAACCTTTGGGGATCCTCATCAACCTTGGAACCAAGAAACTCAAGGGGGTTCATCCTAGAAAAATCCCTCAATCTCAAAGCCATAGTACTCACATTAGGATTCAAATGAGGTCTAACATCCCTATTGCCTTGAGCCGTCATGGCTCGGGCTTGAGTTGTGATGGCTTGAGCCTGAGCCGTCATGGCTTGAGTTATCATTTGGATAGTGGATCTAAACTCTTCTAGGGTCACATTTTCCACCGAAACTTGATTGCCTTGAGGAACTTGATTCTCTTGAGGAACTCATTGAATCACATTCTCCTCTTCCACCCCTTCTAGCATTCTCCCTTCATGTATTCATATCCTGAAGACAAAAGAGAAGGGTTAGGAAAGGGACTTTTCTAGGGTTAAACTCTATGGAACGACTTAAGAGTAATGAAGAAATTGAAATTTCCTAACATCTTATAGCCTCTCATTCATAAATGTGGTGCGTTTCAAATTCATGAACAAGACTCTACTAAACGTGGATTATGAGACATCATTCTAAAAACCATCCCAACATATTTTGCTCTGATACCATGTCTTCATGACCTGAACCTACACCCCGTATGTAACACGGCATACTAGACTCCGAAGAGCCTCATAAAAGCCTCATAGCATTCATAAGATAAGACATAAGAAAAATGGTGCGAAATTTAAAACTTTTCTTTACAATCGAATTTTTTATTTAAGAGCAAGCGGAAGTCTACCTTTGTCTCATTTAGCCATCTAATACAACTTTGAATCAATAATAGGGTCACAGCCCTTCAACATAGTCTGAAACATAAAATGACATGAAAAAAACAACTAATGACTCATACGTCCTCAAATCTTGAGGACTCACCACAAGCTAAAAGAATAGTCGATCCAAGATTATATCCAAGAAGAAAACCTCAAACACCGGAACCTACACTTTGTAGAAAAATATAAAAGAAATATGGGTTAGCACAAATATGTACTAAGTATGATAGCCATGCAAAAACCATGCTAAAAAGAACATTTTAGTTGAAAACCATGAATTTAACAAGTTTGAGGATCATGATGCAACTTGAGTATAAAAAGCATAAGATACAAGCATATTCATCATGTAAGTCATTATAACACATTAAGACCATCATCCTTGGCAACCCTAAGCTATACTTGTGCAATGTATGAATGACATCCCATAATACCACACATACTAAGTACCACCTTGAGGCCACAATAAACATACTTACCATTCTTCATTCTCATCTTTAGTCATACTCATAGATAAGGAGCATTCTTATTTAATAAGTCATTACAAGGAAAGCAACTCATAATAACAATCCAAGTTAAGCATTCATCTTTACATTAAACCTTTAAGTCAACATTCTCATTAGCATCATTACAATCACATTCATTCTATTAGTCATTATACATTGAGGAATACACAATAGCTACTCTCAAAGCCTACTTGTGAAATGCATGGATGAAATCCCATACCCCCACCCACACTAAGTAGTGCATAATTGAGAAGCCATAGTTCATTATCATTCTTTGTCGGGGTAAGCCTTAACCGACATAGACCATGTGAGCAACTCATGAAATTTTGGTGTTACCCACACCGAATAAGGGATTCCTATCTTAGGTGGATCCACTATCTACAAACCTATGTGGGCACATAGTTATGGGATAGGGAGATTTCTACTAGATACCCCGCCTTAACTCACAAGTGAGCATCCATATTAGATTGCTACTAGATATCCCGCCTCAACTCACAGATGAGCATCCATCTCAATCCATATCTACATAGTGCTTCGCATTATTTCCCCATGGAATACTTAACATTCATTACTTTAAGTCATTAAAATAGGATATAGAGATTGTTACTAGATACTTCGCCTAAACTCAGGGATGAGCATCCATCTCAACTCCAACATTCATTCATTAAGATAGGTCATATAATCAATGGTGAGAATAGACTTTCAACTAAAGATATCCATATTGTGAGAGAAACCTTTCACAACATGTCATTAGCATTCATTAGTGTATAATTGAGAATAACTTATCAATCAAAACATCATCATTAACATAATCATAGAAACTTCACTCATTCTTCATTCATAAGTGAGTGAGTGTGTGAGAATAGCCTTTCAACAATTAAACCATTACATTATAGTCATGATCACATTACTTTCAATATATTCACAAAGCGTGTACATAAGAATCCTGATTATACAATTCTCACAATTTTCCCTTATTGGACCATGAATCATAATTCACCAACATGCCTAGAATTACTACAATTTAGGCATGAATTATAACATAATTCAAGTGATCTAACTACTACAAGAACCATTTCATAACATTCATCTTACTACAATTCACCCACATCACATAGTCTTAAATTAGGGTTAGGGGGAATTCATGGATTCATGGGAGATTTTATCTTAAAACTACCATAAAACAACAATTCAATCTTAATGTATGATAATTAAACCTTTGAAAACGTTTTGAGAAAGAATCCATGACTTAGAATGAAAACCCTAGGTTTTGGAGAATTTCCAACTTTGAAATCGAAAGTTTGAGAGCTTCATGGATGAAAGTATTCCATGTATAAAGACTACCATACCTTAGATGATGAAATCCTAGAAAAATCATTTGAGAAATCCCCATTCTTCAAGCTCTAACTTGATCTTCCTCTTTTTCTTCAATGGAGTTTTTAGAGAGAAGATTTTTGGAAAGGGTTAAGTTGGTTATGACTTTGAGTTAGGGAGTTGTGAGGTAATGAGTTAGTTAATAGCTTAAAAAGTCTTAAATAGGTCTAAATAATCGATATAAAATGACCTCATTTCATAATGACTAACCTAGGAATTTATGAAACTACCCTCCACTTGGCCGAGTCTTGGATAGCATAGCAGGACCCCATCCACGACCCCCACCCACGGGGAGTGGATGGACCCACGGATCATACTGGTCAAACGTGGGTAGGGTCTACAGCTTGAAAAATGAGGGGAGGTTCAACCTTGACCCATGACCCCCATCTATGGGACGTGGGTCCACCCGCGGCTAATGGGTGCCCTTTTGTGGGTAGGCTATTTTTGACAGCTTTTTGGGTCAGCTTTAGGGTCCTCCTCAAGGACCCTTAGTTGGTTTTTGGGTGGTCCTACCTTGACGTTTAACCCTAAACCCTCCACCTAAGTTCGGGAAACCATTTTACACTTTTAATCCCCACATTAAACTCAAAAACTCTCACATAAGGCTCTAGTTTCACCTACTAATTTTTCGGGTGTTACACTATAAGTGAAATAGCTTTCTTTCGAACAACTATCTCGAATAGAGTGATTTCTTTCAAAAATCAACAAGCTTAGCAAATAAGAACAACCCACACCTTAATTAATCTACTCTTTCGAGCTAGATAGGTAGAATTGAGGTTAGGATTTACTCTTTCGAGCTAAACCCATATCACCCCAATAACTACAATCATCAATTGAAAACTTGGATTCTAAAACCTCTTTTTCAAGCAAGCCTAGAATTCTAAGTTCGAATTGCATTTGCAACTACAATTCTTAGTTTAAAACACAACTAACAATTAAAACCCATTTTAATTAAGCATTTAAATCAGTAATTACTAATACCCATAAGCTAATTCAACCCATAATAACATGATCACACCCCAAGAATTGAGTTTTAGCCACACATCATAAAAATTGAAAAATGATTACCAAATACATTAGCCATGATCTGGGTAAAAGTTCTCAAGTCTTTACAATGGTCCAAATTGAAGAAACATAGAAACCCACTTGCAAATCCTCAAAATTAATCTTAGAAATCCTCAAAGTCTATAATAAGAAGTACAAACTAAGAGAAAACTCTAACTCTAGAATGGTAACTGTAATAAAATAGAAAAGAACTCCCCAAAATTCCATTTAAATTCCAATTTATAGTTGCGTACGTTTTGGCCTAAATGTCCACTCGGCGGGATAAGTTGCACCTCACTGAGTGGTTCTGCGATCCGTCATTTGCTCTCTTCCCATCGCCATTTTTCATTGGTCCTTATCATCCCAAGTCCTGTAACTTTGGGCTATCTAGTGTGTTGTCGCGCAACCGATCGGCGATTCGCTGACTATCCATTTTTGTCGCCGACTTGGTCTTTTCCCAGGGCTGGCACGCTAAAACTTTGGGCGAGCTAAAGTGCCACAAGGCAGTGCGCCAAGTGGTCTTGGCGATCACCAAGATCGCTTTTCTTCACCTCTTTAGCTTTATATTTACTTTTTGTTTGGTAGTGTCCTTGCGTTGCTCCTTAGACTCTATAGCTGAAAATCAACATTTCAACATCAGTTTAGAGCATAAAATAGGCATTTGAGGACACTTATACTATCAAAACAAAACCCTAAATGAGTCGAAATCTCAAACTCATCAACACCCCCAACTTAAACTTTTGCTTGTCCTCAAGTAAAACTCAAGATCAATAGTTCAATAAGGATGTCTACAAATAGTGTTGCATAAGACTTAGCATAAATGCACACAACAAGGTTCAAACTACTCATACAATGATCAATTGTGCACTCAAAGTTTCAGATTATGACTCACCATCATCTAGTATGCTCAAGCTCACAATGCTTCATTCAAATGCAAGTTCAAGATCAACAAAAGTATTCAAATGCCCTCACAACAAAGATGATTCCATATTTACAAAAAATTTCTCAACAATTTAAAGTACTAGAATCACATACAACACTCACACTCACAAAGATGAATACATGCATGCCTTGAGCCATAGGTTTACCCTTATTTTCCAATCAACATTCGTCTTAGCTCACTCAAGATCACAAAGGTCTTTTCAAGGCTTGTAATGGGGCTGAGTGTAAAGGTATGGTCATTTAGGATTAGTGGCTTCTACCTTCATGAAGTATATCCTGAACATCACTTTCCTCCTTTTCTTTAACATTTCAAACATGCTCATAATCCACCCCATTATTCAACTTCATATGAATGACTAGATACCCCATTTCTTTTGTAATTTTCACTACTTTATTTCACAACTTTTTCTCCTTTTTAGTCATACTCTTTTCTTTTCTTTCATTTCCTTTTTGGTTTTTTTTACATGAAGGGGTTCCATCTTTTTCCAAACAATTGATCAAAAGGGGGAATTATTCACACTACTTGACTTTCCTACTTTTTCACCACACCCCCAACTTAGGCTTTTGGCCTATGTTGGCTATTCAAACATACCAATACTTCATGAAGATTATGGGTGATTAGATAAAGGGATCAAAGTTGTTCAAGTTTCTTCCAAGAAAAGGATAGGCTCAAAAGGTGCCAAGAAAGGTTCACTCAACTCACAAGGGTGGCCAAAAAAGAGGTATATTGTAAAATTGGTTCACTCTTCAAAAATATTGCCTAAGATCATTTCAATTGCTCACTTCACTTCAATCAATCAAACCAACGGGGAAAATTCTAGGTGTCATCAAATACCATATTCAAGACGATCTCACTATACAAGGCATTAATACAATGATCAGACAAGATTCCACACTTTCTAGCTGGCGTGCAATGTTCATCACAAGAAACTTCATTGACAATCGGCTAGCCACAATAAGATGCTCAAAGTTCACATATTGCCCATGTAACTTTGTTGACATCATCATAGCCGCACATTCAATTTGTTCAACTAAGAGAATTATTCAAGTTATCGGTATTGACCACAACCGACTATAAAATTTGTACAAGAACAGTAACAATCACACACAAAAGAGGTGGCAATTTTTTTAAAAATTGGTTCAAAATCGTCTCCCATCAAAACAATGGGCCATAAGCTAAGAACATCTGCAATATCACAACCAAGATATATATAAAAACAATAGGCTCAATATTCACAAAAACATCATCGAAACAGAACCAATATTCACAAAACAGTCACAAGAGGTAGGTAGGTATAGAAATACCTCACCCACCTAACAAAATTTGCAATTGTCCTCAGATGAATATAGAATGAAAATAGTATAAAAAGTAATAAATAGGGAGGGGAAAGGCCTTTCTGGGGTGAAGTCTGCATATCTATCGCTCCATCTGTCTGGGCATCAGTGCCCAGCGTCTCAACAATCTTGGCTCCACTAGAGCCCACCATGAAAACATCCCTCAAAGAGGCCTGAATAGCTAAATCTACTATGGCACCCCAAAGTTTGTCAATCATCAAAGACAGCATCCTCATGAACACCAAGTTGCTCCTCATCAAGCTCAGCCTCGGACTCAGCAACAATAACATCAGCTCTATCCTCATCTCCGATGGCAGCCAGAAGCACCTCAAAATAAGCTGGAATATATGTGCTCAGGTCATTTGGGATCTCCACCGTCCCAAATAGTGAGGTGAAAGCAGTGGACTTTTGCTGGTCCATATCTTTCCTCAACCCAATAATGTGGGCCTCCAATGCCGTCACCTCCTCAGTAGCACCTTGTCCTCTCTCACATACCTCCACTCTCACCGTAAAGGCATCAATCAAAGCCCTTAGAGGTATCAATGCTGCAGCAATGGCTCTCTCGACCATCCCAGGAACAACAACCTCTAACCAGGAGGCACGCACATTGGCGGATTGGGCCAAATGCCCCCATCTTATACAGCATAACCTGGGTGATCGGAGGCCTAGAAGCAAAAGTAACAACAACATATCTAGGGGCAGGAGAGAAGTAAAAGATTTAGGAGTCTCATAAGAAGGAGATACAGATGTACCTAAGGGCTCACAGGATTGACTAGGCATGAATGTCTCTGTAGGTATCATAGCAGGCTCAACCTCTGGGGTGTATCCACCGGGGGAGCCCTCCTCCTCTCAACTTCATCCCTCTAGTACTCGGCCTCAATATGTCGAATGTCAGTAGAGGAGGTGGGTGTCATCTCCATATCCATCTTTTAATATCGAGGAACATGCGCCTGTCTGCACAGCTCGGTGATCAACACCGAGAATGGCAGAAAAGTTTATCTCTGCTTGGTCCTCATGGTCATCTCCTACTCAATTAATAATCCCAAATTCTGCGACTGGTGAGAAATGATGGACCGTAGACTTGCTGCCTTCGGGTGTCTGAGGATGGACTCATTCTGGATGGCATGATATTACTGCTGATGAACCTGAACTAGTACTTAGCAGCCACATTTAGGTCCTTCTTCTCTATTGGTGCCCATTCTCTATCCACCTCGGGGTGGCATAATATAAAAGGGGTGCCAGCCAGCACTTCAAATCCTCCAGGGTATTCTTCTGAAATAAGTTGATGTACATATGCATGAAATTATAAGTACACCACAAAAATATCATTTATGTCTGCACTTCCGCACTTCACCTTCTTGGCCCAGACTATCACAAAGTCAACTGGTTTGAAGGCACTAGCCTTTTTTTTCCCTTTTGGAACCAAGTATTCGAAAGCCGGATAGAACTCCCGAACCCAATTTGGAATGTAGGCGCCCCGGGGTTTAGTGAAGATCTCAAACTTATGGAACTTAAGAGTGTTCCAGATCTCTGGATACATGTCTACTACTCCGTCTGTGGAAAATCTTTTCTCCTCTAAAATAGTCCTCAAACCCTAGGCCTTTAGTCGATTGAGTGACCGGGGAGGAGGACCTTGTAATGGTGGCGACGGGACCAGAGTCAATGATGGAGATGTAGCTGGCAGAGGAGGAGGAGTCTGACCCACTAGGATCCGATATGGATCATTCATGGCCTTGGAGCAAAGCTCTGCTTTCTGGGCCAGCAACAACTGATCATCTTCAGTCTTAAAGATAGAAGCTTAAGAATCTTGTGATTCCCCTTCACTATAAGATTAATTGAGGTGAGTCTCATAGACTCCGTCACTGTCGGAGTTTGCCTCCGATTTTTCATCTATGGGTGCCTTCCCTTACCTTTTCCTCCCTTTGTCGAGAGTTTGGCTGGCTTTGCTCTGGATGCAGTTGTATCATCATCTATTATCACTCCTCGTGCCCACTTGTAGGGCAGCATGTCTCTTCCGAACACTTTGGGTCTAGCCATTCCTGCAAACAACATAGAAAAACGTTAGAAAAAAATTCTAGAAATAGAGCAGAAAATAAGATGCAGGAAGACTCACCGAACCATTCGATGAGTCGCCAAATCACTTTGGCAAGCCAGATCGGGCTCGCCGAAAGTACCAACACAAAAATTTCACAAATTCAAAGCCGGTCGGCGATGTCCAGGGCACTTCTGTGGATCGCCAACACCATTCGGTGAGCTAAAAGTAGCTTGCTGAAGGTTACAATGTATTTTAGGGGTTTAGGGGAGAAGATGGGCAATCAAGAAGGACTTTCAGCGAGTCTCCAAGTGAACTCGGAGAGCTCAAGCATCTAGACGAAAGTTACAGAATAAAACTCAATAGTTTATGGAAATTAAGGGCGATCTAGGGAGTGTTTGGTGAACCGCCGAACCACTCGGCGAGCCCGACTTTGCTCGCCAAATGGCACTTTATGCCAGTTTTCTACCCCATATTTCAAAATCAAACCCGCAATCCCCAAAAAGAAAATTAAACACATACACTATGAAATTAAGGTCAAACCCATAGTACCCATGCCCTCGGGATACTCAGACTTCCCTCGATTTGGCCACAATTATCCATTTGACGTCTTTTGTCCTTAAGAATAAAGTCAACCGCTCCATCATTATGAAAAATACATCATTTAGCACTATCCGAGGTTACTCAGACTTCACCCCGCTAGACCCAACACAAATTCACCGCAACGTAAAAACATTGAACTCGATTTTAAACAAAAACGACATGGGACTCACAATTAAAAGTCGTTTAAAACTTATTTCAATAAAATTAGGTAAAAAACACACAAACGATGATTACCCAACAACAATCAACAACACTTTAACACTTTCATTCAAGTTCAACCACTTATGATGTTTGGGGTTTAGAAAACCAACCTTGATGCCGAAAACTAGATTGTAACGCGGTGCCAAAGCATCCAAAACTAATCTTGAGCAAGATCCCAAAGAGTACAAGAATAGAAACACAAAAATATTTAAGAACTAAAGTCGGGTTAGAGGATACAGGAGTTGAAAAGTTAAGAAAGGGAAAGGATTTTGAAATATTAAACCCTTTGGCCTTTAAAACCTTTTAGTTCACGCTCCATTTGGTGGTATAAGTCATGCCCACCGAACTACTCGGTGATAAGCCGAGTTTTATAGAAATCCCAGGAATTTGGGGGGTTCAAACGATGGGCAAAGTCGGGCTTCGCCAACCTGTTCAGTATGTCGCTGACTGGACTTTTGCTCGCCAACCTACCCATTTTCCAACACCTTTTACTTTTCACCCGGTACAATCAACACCCGTTATTCAAAACAAAAACTAAAGCATCAAAATCTTAGGTTGCCTCCCAAGAGCGCCTTATTTAATATTGTGGCACGACGTGGATACGCTTTCAAGGATCATTCTTCAGGTTTGACTAGGAATCACTTAGTAGGACCCCTTTTGGCCTTAGGTTCAATTGAGAAGAAATTTGACCCATTTTCATTTCCAATTGCTTGATTGACACTGAATAGGAGGTGACCATTTGATTAAGTATAGAAACGTCTTCTTTCATTTCTTTCAAAACCTTGTTCGACCTTTCTACCTTATTGAGAATGTGTGAGAGCATGTCTTCTGTATGGACATTTTCCGACTCCTTGGGCTTTTGACGCTCATGGGGTGGGACGTATCTATCCTTGTCACCATCCCTTTTCTTTCAAGTAGCATTGCGATCACTCCATTCCCTGTCACGATTTCTCCATCCCGGATTTCCACCCGACCTTGGATATTTTTAACAAAAACCTCCTCCTTGATTTGCAAGGAAGTTCACTTCCTCATTGTACAATGCCACAAATTGCACTTCATCTGGGTTTACTCCACCAACACCCAAATCATTTGCACTCTTCAACCCAGTACCTTTCACATTTTTCGCCATGATATCCAGTTGGGTCATCATTTTTGCCATGCTACGGTCTCTCTCTTGATCCTTCTCGATTTGCTCTTTTGTAATCCTAAAAATGAGAAGAGACACTTGGTCCTCACGAGTGTACCACACTCTATTTATCTTGGTCATGCCATCAAGGATTGAAATACTACTTCATAGGGTTGTTGTAATATACCATCGGGAACAAGTTGATCAGGAACTCCTTTGTTCACCGAGTCAAAATTCCTATAGAAGTATTGCTGCAATATATGGTTGGACAATCCATGAGTCAGACATTGAAGTACCAACTTCTTACACCTCAAGCACATCTCGTGGATAGGTTCACCTTCCAAACATTTTAAACCTTGGATGTTATCTCTGAGTGTCATCATCTTTGACAGGGGAAAGAATGTCACATAGAATGCCATTGTCAATTCATCCCAAGAGGTGATGGAATCCCTCGGTAACTCAGCTAACCATTTGGAGAATGGAAACAACCTAAGACGGACTGATTCTTGTGATACATTCTTGAATGAGAACGGACCATAAACGTCCACAAAGTTCTGGATATGCTCATAGGGGTCTTCGTGAGCCAATCCTCCATATAAACCTTTCATTTGGAAGAGTTGTAGCATTGTGCTAGTAACATGGAAGATATCATTTCCTTCAATTGGAGGTAGACGTATTGCACCAACACCACCCAATTGGATTGGGTCATTCACATCATTAAGATTCCCAATATCATCTTGATGGCCCACTTGTCTACCATTTCTCCCGTTCACGCTCATCTCTTCCTCTGTTCAACACAAACAATACAAACACAAAACAAATTAAGTCGATTCAACTATAACACAAAAATTTCACATTCAACTTCAATAATAGAATTTTAAACAACACAACTCCCTGGCAGCGGTGCCATTTTGATTAATGTTTCAAGTACACCTCATCCAATTCTAAGTGTAAACGATCATTAACTAGTATAAAACCCAACGAACGGTTGTGGCCGAACCCACAAGGAGTGGTACGTTTTCAAATTCAATTATAAAGTACAAATGTAGTCTAATTAGTTATACAAATAAAAATTATCAAAAAAGATATGTAAACAAGTCTAAGGGGATGACACGAGTGTTAGATGAGGCAGTTTTTTATTTGCAATTATCAGATGCAACATAGTCAAACACTAAGGAAATAATAATATAGAGAGGAATTCTCAGGAAGTGATCTTTTATAGGCAAATTTCACTAATGGGTAACTGAAACTACTAATAAATAGATAACTATCAGTCGGTAGGCTAGGCTATAAGTGACATAACTTTCTTTCTAACAACTATATCGAATCAAGTAATTTGTTTTGAACATGAACAAGTTTAGCAAATAAGGACAACCCACGCATTAATTCATCTACTCTTTCGAGCTAGATAGGTAGAATCGAGGTTAGGTTTTACTCTTTCGAGCTAAACCCATATCAAACCAATAACGACAATCATCAATTGAAAGCTTTAATTCTAAAACCTATTTTTCAAGCAAGCCTAGAATTCTATGTTTGAATTGCATTTGCAACTACAATTCTTAGTTTAAAATACAAGTAACAATTAAAAGAATTTAAATCAGTAATTAACAATACCCACAAGTTAATTTAGCCCATAATCACATCCCAAGAATTGGGGTTTTAGCGACACATAATAAAAATAAAGAAATAATTACCAAATATATTTGCCATGATCTAGGTGAAAATTTCCAAGTCTTTACAATTGTCCAAATTGTAGAAACTTAGAAAACACTTGCAAATCCTCAAAATTAAGCTTAGAAATCCTCAAGTCTACAATAAGAACTACAAAGTAAAAGAAAACTCTAACTCTAGTATGGGAACTGCAATAAAATGAGAGAGAACTCCTCAAAATTCTTTTCAAAATCCAATTTATAGTTGCTAGTGTTTTGGCCTAAAAGTCCATTCGGCGGGATAAATTGCGCCTCGCCGAATGGTTTGGCGATCCATCGTTTGCTCTCTTTCCATCGCCATTTTGCATTGGTCCTTGGTATCCCAAGTCCTATAACTTTGGGCGATCTAGTGTCTTGTCACATAAGCGATCGGCCATTCGCCGACTGCCCATTTATGTTGCAAACATGCTTTTTCCCCAAGACTAGAATGCAGAAACTTCAGGCACCACTAGGTGGTGCACCGAGTGGTCTTGGCGATCAACAAGATTGCTTTTCTTCACTTCTTCAGCTTTTTAGTTCCTTTTTGTCTGATAATGTCCTTGCCTTGCTCCTTAGACTCCATAGCTGCAAATCAACATTTTAACATCAGGTTAGAGAAAAAAATAGGCATTTGAGGACATTTATACTACCAAAACAAGCCCTAAATGAGTCAAAATCTCAGACTCATCAAGTTAGTTGGAACATGTCCTAGCATCTCTAGCTAGTTAGAGGCTTATATTCAGACATAGTTAGACTAAGCTTTAGTTTTTGAGTTGTAGTTTAGTGTTATTAACTCTTATCTAGTATCTATATTCACACCAGTATTGGGTACTCCCCATCATTTCAGTTTATCTCATGTTTTAAGCTTTCGCGCAATATCTTTTATTTCATAAAATGTTTGTATGCTTACGATATACCAGCTAAGGGTTAGCGTGGGTAACTCATGATCCTAGGTCCTGTGTTTTCGTCAAGGGGTAGGCTTGGGGCGAGACAAACTTGGTATCAGAGCATTAGATTTAAAGAGTCCTAAGATGTTTGAAAAGCCGCACTAACTACAGCCCCTTTCATGAGTGTGAAGCGTGCCACACCTATGAGGGGAACGCTATGAAGTGTTTTAGGAAAAAACTTCACTTTATACTTATTCTTAGCGTGCGTGAGTATAATCTCATTTCTTATTCAACATTATGCATTTCCGATCATGCCTCCTCGTAGACCTTACGCAAAGAATGCTAGTGCCCGCAACGCTAATATAGTTCCTCCAATCCCAGACCATGAAGTTTCGTATGCAGAGTTTCGGAATGCTATCCAGGTTTTGGCTCAAAGTGTAGCCAACCAGACAATCAGTGAGTTCAAGTTCCTACAAATACTAGTGGTGGATAACTGGCAGCTAGGGTGCGGGATTTTGTTTGGATGAATCCGCCTGAGTTTCTTGGGTCGCAAGTTGGTGAAGACCCCAGAACTTCATTGATGAGGTCAAGAAGATCTATTGAGTGATGCAAGTGACTGGAAATGATAGGGTAGAGTTGGCATCCTACCATCTTAAGGATGTGGCTCACATATGGTTCACGCAATAGAAGGAAAATATGGGTGACAATGCAGCTCCACTGACTTGGGAGTGTTTTACCAGAACTTTTCTTGACAGGTTCTTCCCAAGATAGTTGAGGGAGGCTAAGGCTAAGTAATTTATGAATTTGAGACAAGGTTCGATCAGACCATTTGTACGGACTACATTTTACCCAACTCTCCAGGTATACTCCATATATGGTTGCCGATACCAAGGCACAAATGAGTAAGTTCCTATTTTGGGTATATGACTTAGTAAAGACGGAGTGCATACATGCTATATTTTTTGAGGATATAAGTATCTCTAGGCTCATGACTCATGCTCAGTAAGGTGAGGGAGATAAGCTTAGAGAACTAGCTAAGGACAACAAAAAGGCTAGAATAGAAAACTATGAGTACTCTCAACAAAAATCGGGTGGTGGAAATCACTTACAGTTTCAACAAAGATCTTTTGCCCCAACACCTTCATCAGCTGGTGCTCCATCCCCTAGGTTTTGACAGAATCAATAAGGCAGGGCATCAGACTCTAAGTCTCAAAGAAGTGTTTCAGGTAACAGGACCTACCCAACATGTCCTAAGTGTGGTAAGAACCATTCGGGCGAGTGTCTTGCAGGCAAGGAAGGATGTTTTGGTTGTGGTAAGACTGGTCACAAGTTGAGAGAATTGGCCTTCTTATAAATAGGGATAAGGAGGTAACAATAATATGGCTCAGTCTACAGGTCCAGCAGCACCAGAAGGTTGCCCTACTTAGCAGGGTACTTCATCTCGTACAAGTGGCGATCAGCACCACAACAGGTTGTATGCTCTCCAAGCTCGCCAGCATCAAGAAGATTCTTCTAATATGGTTATTGATACGTTGCGAGTCTTTTATTTAGATGGTTATGCTTTGTTAGATCCAGATGCTACTCTTTCCTTTGTAACTCCATATATAGTAGTAAACTTTGGTGTCAGTCCAGAAACTCTTTCAGAACCCTTCTTAGTCTCTACACCAGTTGGTGACCCAGTTATAGCTATAATAGTCTATCAGAAAGTCACCTCAGTAGATCTTGTAGCGTTAGAAATTGTAGGCTTTGATATCATTCTAGGCTTAGATTGGATACATTCCTGTTATTCCTAAGTCGATTGTAGAACTAGGATCACTCTTTTTCAGTTTCCAATTGAACTAGTCTTAGAATTGAAGGGTAGTAGCTCAGTGTCGATGGGTCGATTCATTTCCTACCTTAAGGCCAGAAAGATGATTATCAAAGGGTACATCTATCATCTTCTTCGGATTAAGGATTCAATCTCCGAAACCCCAGCCATTGAGTCAGTCCAAGTAGTAAATGAATTTCCCGAAGTGTTTCCATAAGATCTTCCTGGAGTTTCTTCCGGAAGGGAAATCAACTTCAAAATAGATCTCATCCCAGATACCCAGGTTATTTCCATTCCTCCTTACAGAATGGCTCCAAGTGAGCTTAAGGAATTGAAGGAATAGTTGAAAGACCTTCTAAATAAGGGCTTCATCACACCCTGTATTTCCCCATGGGTTGCTCCAGTTTTGTTCGTGAAAAAGAAAGATCGTTCTCACAGGATGTGCATCAACTATTGACAGTTGAACAAAGTCACAATAAAGAATAAGTACCCCATCCCCAGGATTGATGACTTGTTCGACCAAAATTAGTGACATCCCGAAAATAGCCTTCAGAACTCGTTATGGTCATTAGGAATTTGTAGTTATTTCATTTGGACTAACGAATGCTCCTGCAGCTTTCATAGACTTAATGAGCAGGGTATTTAAGCACTATTTGGACTTGTTCTTTATCATTTTTATTGATGATATCCTCATTTACTCTAGTAATGAGGAAGAACAAGCGACTCATTTGAGGATTGTCCTAGAAACTCTCAAGGATTGCAGTTATTTGCTATATTTAGCAAATGTGAGTTTTGGTTACAATCAGTTGCCTTCCTTGATCATATAGTGTCTAGCAAAGGGATCCAAGTGGATTCTCATAAAATAAAGGCAGTGAAGCAATGGCCCAGACCCATCTCTCCTACAGATCAGAAGTTTTGTGAGTTTGGTTGGTTATTAAAGAAGGTTCATGGAAGGATACTCATCCATAGCTTCTCCATTGACTAAGTTGACTCAGAAAAAAGTTAAGTTTCAGTGGTCAAATGAGTGTGAGAAGATCTTCTAAATACTAAAAACTAGGTTGACTACAGCTCTTGTTTTTCACTTTACCAAAGGGTTCAGACGGTTGTGTGATCTATTGTGATGCATCCAGAGTCGACCTAGGTTGTGAGTTTATGCAGTGGGGTAAGGTTATAGCTTATACTTCTAGACAGCTTATGGTGCATGAAAAAAACAATCTAACTCCTGACCTCGATCTTGCAGTCGTAGTATTTTCCCTAAAGATTTGGAGACATTACTTGTATGGTGTTCATGTAGATATGTTCACAAACCATACGAGCCTTCAGTATGTGTTCACCCAGAAAGAGTTAAATCTTCACCAGAGGAGATGGCTTGAATTCCTCAAGGACTATGACATGAATATGCTTTACCATCCTAGTAAAGACAATGTAGTAGTTGATGCTCTTAGCAGACTATCTATGGGTAGTGTAGAACATGTTGAGGAAGAAAGGAAGGAATTAGCAAAATATGTTCACCGGATTGCTCGCTTAGGAGTTTGACTTATGAGCATATCAGATGATGGTGTGATAGTTCAGAATGGGTCTGAATCTTCATCGGTAGTGGAGGTTAAGGAAAGACAAGACAGTGATCCTATATTGCTTCAATTGAAAGGTGTAGTTTAGAGGTAGAAAGTTGAGGTTTTATCCCAAGGAGGAGATGGTGTGCTTCGCTACCAGGGTCATTTATGTGTTTCTGAAGTGGGTGAGTTGAAACAACAGATCCTTACAGAAGCCCATAACTCTGGGTATTCTATTCATTCAGGAGCCACTAAAATGTACCGCGATCTGTGGGAATCTTTTGGTGGAATGGCATGAAAAGGGATATAGCATATTTTGTGGCTAAGTGCCCTTATTGTCAACAGGTGAAGAACATCAGAAAACAGGAGGTATGACTCAAGAGATTAACATTCCTACATGGAAGTTGGAAGTCATAGACATGGATTTCATTAGAGGTTTACCTCTTACTTGCAGGCAACATGACTCTATTTGGGTGATAGTAGACAAAGTTACTAAGTTCGCTCACTTTTTGGTTGTTAAGAGCACAGATTCGACAGAGGACTACGCCAAGCTTTACATTAATGAGATAGCCAGGTTTCACTGGGTTCCTTTGTCTATTATCTCATATAGAGGTCCTTAGTTTACCTCTAATTTCTGGAAGTCATTTTAGAATGGTCTTGGTACTCAGGTAAATCTTAGCACAACATCTCATCCACAAACGGATGGTCCAGCTGAGATTACCATTCAGACCTTAGAGGGCATGTTGAGCACTTGCCTAATCGACTTCAAGGGTAATTGGGATGATCACCTACCTCTCATAGAGTTCACCTACAGAAATAGCTATTGTTCCAGCATTCAAATGGCCCCCCGCATTGTATACGTGTAGATGTAGATCTCCAGTTGGTTGGTTTGAGGTAGGTGAAGAAGACTTGATGGGGCCCGATTCAATTAAAGATGTTATGGAAAAAGTTCAACTCATCAGAGATAGACTTAAGACAGCCCAGTGTCATCAGAAGTCATATATAGATGTAAGGAGGAGGGACTTGGAGTTCCAAATCAATGATTGCTTTATTCTGAAAGTATCACCTATGAAGGGGGTGATGAGATTTGGCAAGAAAGGAAAGCTCAGTCCTTGATATGTAAGCCCTTACAGGATCTTGAAAAGGGTTGGTAAAGTGGCTTATTAGTTAGAGTTGCTAGCAGAACTAGCAGCAGTCCATCCAATCTTTTACATTTCCTTATTGAAGAAGTGTGTGGGTGATCCAATATATATAGTTCCATTAGAAAGTGTAGTTGTGAAGGATAGTCTCACTTATGAAGAGGTGCGACCTGAAATTTTTGATTGTCAGGTTCGAAGGTTGAGAAACAAAGAAGGCGCTTCAGTTAACGTTTTTTGGAGGAGTCAGTCGGTAAAGGGAACTTGGGAAGCAGAAGCAACCCTGAAGGCCAAGTATCCTCATCTCTTTCCTTTCGATTCCATTCCACATTGACCTAATAGTTCCTCTCCAGTCTCTCAATTTACTCTTGCATAAATTCAGTGTTAGTATCATATTCCTTCAGTTATACATGCAGTTTTAGCGTATTTGCATGTTTTCTAACTTAGTTTAGTCATATTTCAGCTTCCAGTACTTAGTGGTAGGGAATGCAGCTCTATTTTTCCATACTCAGCTAATTTAGACTTCATTCGAGGACAAATGTTCCCAAGAGGGAGATATTGTAACACCTCAAAACTTACCCGACCAGAACAATAGAAAAAAAATAGGTGGACCATGATAGGGTTCACGGACCGTGAATGGAACCACGGACCATCGACCTGTCTGTGGTTCACACCCAGCCCAGGAATGGTGGACCACGGGAACCTTCATGGGTCGTGGACCACCATACCGGCTGTACTGGTGCTCGTGCTTGTCGAACAGAACCTCACAGGCCCTGACATCATACCACGAAGCCCTCCACAGGCTGTGGTCTTGATGATGGGCCGTGGGAGGGTTCGTGGGCCTGAGCCAGCAGACCACCAGCCCAAGTGAAGGACCATGGTGACCTTCACGGTATGTGGCCCTCCACACGGTTTATGGTAGGGCACGTGGAAAGGACCCCCTAGAACTAGTAGCAACTGCTAGCAGACCACGACCCAGTCAACGGGCCGTGGTCCTAGTGACAGTCCATCACTGGTGTCGTGGTCAACCTCGCGAGATTTTAAGTCAAGGGTCGTTTGGGTTTTTTCCTATGCTTTTGGACACCTAAACTATGTCGTTTAACCCCTAAACTACATAGTTTTGGTCAATTTAAGCCTAGTAACTTAGTCAGAACTTACCCTAAGCATTTCATTCACCAAAAAATCATCAGACTTAGAGCAAAGAGGGAAAATTCAGACGATAACTTTCTCAAGAACACGCAACCAGGTTTCTTCAGTTCCATCTACGAAATTGAAAAATTTCTCCGTGGAATTCGTCACCAGGTATGTGGGATTTCACTAGAGGGTTCCTTTCACCCATTAGGTCCATAGAATTCAGTCAAATTCTTGGTTTCCTTCATATTATATAGACCTAAGGTTTCTAGAAATATAGAAAATTGTTATGATTTAGCTGTTAGAATATTCCTAATCATATTTTCATATTGTTGTAACATTGTTTCTTAGTTCCTTGCATGAAATTCAGAACCCTAGTTGTGTAAATTCATTTTGTTCATGACTTACACTAGTTAGGATAGATAAACAGATATACATGACTCAGTTTTCAAATGTTTCATTATTAGTACTTAATGTTGCGTTTTCTATTAGTACGTCGGAATATTAAGCTATCCAATATATTTTAGATATGTTGTATTGTACACATTTTCAGTTGGGGGTAAGCTTAACACCGAGTTGGACTAGGGTCACTCACCCTCATTGTCCAAGAACTACGTGCCCCCATAACTTTATAAGTCCCCTTTGCGGGCATTAGATTTAGTGATCATGCCAGTCATGCCGGTATACCCTTAATAAGGTATATTGGGTCCTCTCAATAAGCCATAGACATTAGACTCCAAGTTTAGCTCACGTAGTTTGATGTAGGTTATTAGTAGCTCTTATAGTCAGACTCTAGTGAATTTGACCAAGTTTCAGATATATTTCAGTATTCTGTTTCAGCATGTTATGTACTTGGTCATTGCATTCAGTTTAGTTTATTTTAAGTATAGCTCAATCTATGTATCATGTTCAGATTATATCATTTCTCAGTATGCTTTGTTAAGTTATATGTTTGTTTAGCTTTATCCTATCATGCATGCTCAGTACCTTTCAAGTAATGGTGCATACTCTACGCTAAATCTTTTCGTGATGTAGTTTCAGGTCCTCAGCATTAAGATCACATGTAAATCAGTTCCCGATTCGTATTCAGCAGTATCTGTGGTGAGTCCTCATTCTTAGAGGATGATATCCATGATCTTTTACATTAAGTCTTTCATTTTAGCTTCAAAATTTGCTAGAGTTAGCTGGGGCATGTCCACGCATCTATAGTCAGTTAGATGCTTATATTCATACATATTTAGATTCATCTTTAGTTTTTGAGTTATAGTCCAGTGTTTTTAACTCTTATCCAGTATTTATATTAAGACCAGTGTTGGGTAATCCCCATAATTTAAGTTTATCTTATGTTTTAAGCTTCCACGCAGTATCTCTTATTTCAGAAAATGTTTGTATGTTTACGATATGCCAACTCAGGGTTAGCTTGGGGTCACTCTTGATCCTAGGTCCCGCGTTTATGTCAAGGGGGCAGCCTTGGAGAGTGACACATGCGTATCATGCGATTATTATTCATTGTATAATAATTTTATTGATGTGCTTGCAAATATAACCCTATTCCTATTGATAGAAATTTTCAAAGGGATTGAAATACTGATTTATAAACTTGTTTATCTAACCAATCTTGTTAAAGTTTATTGGTTATGAAACTGCAAAAAACCATTTGATATATATAAAGTATGATCTCAAGAAAGCTATTTGTTTGTATGTGGAAATAATTTCATATTATATTACTCTACAATATAGTCAAATAAAATATATGTCATTTGTCTATTGCTACAAACAAGTTGAATCAGAAATTTGTCTATACCGACAAGGTCACAAACTACCTTATTATCATTGGCTGAACTCAACATATCAAATAGACAAGAAAATAACATATCATAATAGACTTCATCATGCAACATCTTCATGAATGTGAATTTGTCACAAAGACATAATTAATATCAACATTTGGAAGGCTAAGTATAAGATTGTAAGATACCCATTAAAAAAATTAAGTGATGTTTGAATCTGATGAGTAATTAAGCACTACACTCTTTTTCCCTTAATCAAGGTTGTTGTCCTACTCAGTTTTTTTTTAAGATTTTTAATGAGGCAACTCTCAACGCATATTACTAGATATGTGTACTCTTTCCCTTTAGTAGGACTTTTTTCCACAGAATTTTTCCTAATAAGATTTTAATGAGACACATTATTTATTGACGAACTCCAATAAGTACTACATACATCATATTGTTGATGTCGATTACATAGTTCTCTGGATGAGTTTCAAATCAAGAAGGCAACTTACAAATAGCTCCGCATATAAGTTTCTAAAGCAAATTACAATCAACTCCGAAACTAGATTCCTATAAGAAACTTAAACCATAATGTTCTTATAAGCCTCTTACAAGTAGCTTTGCGAGTAATTTCTCTCAATCAGTTTACACCTAGCTTCTTTCAAGCAGTTTTTAATGTGGCAGAAAACAATGCATGTTACTACACTTTTTGTTTCACTATAATTTTTCTTTTACATGGACATCAAGGGGGGTATTGTAAAATATGATGTCCACATATTTTTTCTTTTGCCCAAAAATATGGGTCCCACATATTCTTTAGGCCAATGTTTTTTTGGCTTATGAATAGCCCCTTAATGTGGGGAAAAATATATGAATAAAAGGTGAAATAAAAATAGCTCTCCCTTCCCTCTCTTCTTGTGTAGAATATTCTTTCACTATTATATTTATATTAAAGTCTTTATTTTATAATAATTACATATTTATATCAAAGCCCTAATATTTAGAATATTTTGCTGATGTATTTGGTAAATAGGTTTTTATAAGCCTTATGTTGGGTTTGAACAACTTCAGAAAGTAAAATGAAAAGTTATTTTCCAAAGAAATTTGGGGGTAATGTTGAGAATGAAATCCACGCTATTGTCGTTTGATAAAGTTTCATGACCACATGGCCCTTTAGAAAACGTTAGGCCTTTTATTGATGTGAGAAAGAAGCTAAAACAAAAATGAAACTCATTTGGGCCTAGTGCCCATATCTAATTACCACAAAAAAGAGATTTGGCTGTCCAAAATGGAACAACCCCATCTCTATATAAAATAAATACAAAAAACTATCTTCCTTAGACATTTTCCTTTATACTAGGGTTTCTTATTCTCCGCCTCCTCTTCTCCTTCTCTCCAAAAGACTTACCACGGTTGAAAATATTTGTCCTTTAGTAGAACAAGACCTTTCGTCTAGGTATATTTTTGCAAGTCAGTGTTATTAAGCTCTTCCTCGTACTCCTTTGTTGCTCATCTATGAACAGTAAGTATAAATCTTCATTTCTGATTTGCATGTCTCCATCTTCATTGACTCTAACCTTCGTGTGGCCATTTTATAAGTAGTAGTAGAAAGGTTTAGAGATATATCTACATAAGGAAATTTTTTATTTTATAAAATTGTAAGAATAAACTAAGAAACCCTAATTTAACATTTTATAAAGGAGATTCATTTCAAAAATTTCGGTCATATCCTTTATAACCTCCATTTTGCAATTATAGATCCAATGTCTAGTTTGCTTATTTTTTCTAGATAATCGACAATTTTACTATCTACTACTATGTTAGTAATGTGGTGTATCTCTTTAGTTTCTGCATACATCGAATTCTCCCTTTCATTTTTATACAAAAGGCTTATGATCTTTTGCATGGATTGTCCTTAGATGATATATATATATATATATGTATGTGTGTGTGTGTGGTGTGTGTTATCTATCACTTTGTATATGATTCTTTTTAGAGAGAACTAGGATAAGGTCTTTTGGATTCACATTTTTTTTAATTTTCCATAATATCATACTTGGGATAGCTTTGATATATATATTCATGCATAACTACGAGAGTCCACCATATGAGATTTACATCTCTTAGGTATTGTTCTTTAATTTAATATCTAAAAAAATAAAGAAGAGAAAACTAGGACCAAGTCATTTTTACTTGAATCAGAGTGTAGGAACATTAATCCCATATTTTCCTATTTTTGTTATGTACAACACCAACATATAAATTATAAGACAATACCACTTTCAAACCCTTTTTCTAAAAAAGGACATATTTTGCTCAAAAAAATGATTTGTTTGAACCTATTTATCTCTTGCATCTAGAATCCAAGGTATAATCATTGAATTCTTCTCTATGTAGAATATGTTTAATCACGGGAATCGAAACACGGGAACGGTGAAATTGCTCAGTGACCAAAAGGGTTTTCGTTTCATTACACCTAATGATGGTGGTGATGAGATTTTTATTTATCAATTTGCTATCAGATCTGATAGTTTTCGTAGCTTAGTTGATGGTGAAGCTACTGAGTTTGATGTGGAACTTGGGAATGCTTGCTGCACTAAGGCGGTCAATGATACCGGCCCAGATGGTGCTCCTGTCAAAGGAGGATCTTATGATGGTAGAGATGGTATTTTGGCTCGCCAAGGTTTATAGAACTCCCAGCAATTTGGGGGTTCAAACGGCGGGAAAAGTCGGGCTCGCCGACTTATTCGGCGAGTCGCCGACTGAGCCTTTTGTTCACCGAGTTTTACAGAGTTCCCCATCAGGCTGGGTGGTTCCAACGGTTGTCCAAGTTGGGCTTCGCCAACCTATTCGGCGTGTTGCTGACTGGACTTTTGCTCGCCAACCTACCCATTTTCAAACACATTTTACTTTTAACCCTGCACAATCAACACCCGTTATTCAAAATAAAAACTAAAGAATCAAAAACATGGGTTTCCTCCCAAAAAATGCCTTACTTAATGTCGTGGAACGATCTGGATATGCTTTCAAGGATTATTCTTCGAGTTTGACAAGGTATCACTTGGTAGGCCCCCTTTTGTCCTTGGGTTCATTTGAGAAAAATTTTGACCCATTTGCGTTTCCAATTGCTTGATTGACACTGAATGGGAGGTAACCATCTGATTAAGTGTAGAAACATCGTTTTTCATTTCTTTCAAAACCTTGTTCGACCCTTCTACTTTATTGAGAATGTGTGAGAGCATGTCTTCCGTACGGACATTTTCTAACTCCTCGGGATTTTGCCGCTCATAGGGTGGGACGTATCTGTCCTTGTCACAATCCCTTTCCTTCCAAGTAGCATTGCAATCACACCATAGCCTGTCACGATCTCCCCATCACTCATCTCTATTCCAACCTAAATTTCCACTCGACCTTGGATAGTTTGAATGAAAACCTCCTCCATGATTTACAAGGAAGTTCACTTCCTCATTGTACAACTCCTCAAATTTCGCTTCATCAGGGCTTACTCCACCAACACCCACAACATTTACACTCTTCAACCCACTACCTATCATATTTTTCGCTTCTTTTGTCATCATAAAAATGAGAGGAGACACTACGTCCTCACAAGTGTACCACACTTTATTTATCTTGGTCATGCCATCAAGGAGTTGAGATGCTACTTCATAGGGTTGTTGCATTAAACCTCTGGGAACAAGTTGATCAGCAACTCATTTGTTCACCGAGTCAAGCACCTATAAAAGTATTGCTGTAATATATGGTTGGGAAATCTGTAAGTCAGACATTGAAGTATCAACTTGCTAAAATTCAGCCACGTCACGTGGGTAGGTTTACCTTCCAAGCATTTGAAACCTTGGATGCTCTCTTTGAGTTTCATCATCTTTGATGGGGGGAAGAATGTCATATAGAACACTGCTGTCAATCCATCTCAAAAGGTGATGGAATACCTCGGTAACTCAGCTAACCATTTGGTGGCTTCACCCATCAAAGAAAATGGAAACAACCGGAGACGGACTGATTCTTGTGATACATTCTTGAATGAGAATGGACCACAAACGTCCACAAAGTTTCGGATATGCTCATGGGGGTCTTCGTGAGCCAATCCTCCATATAGACCTTTCATTTTGAGGAGTTGTAGCATTGTGCTAGTAACATTGAAGACATCATTTCCTTCAATTGGAGGTAGATGTATTGCACCAATACCACCCAATTGGATTGGGTCATTCACATCATTAAGATTCCCAATGTCATCTTGATGGCCCACTTGGCTACCATTACTCACGTTCACACTCATATCTTCCTCTATTCAACAGAAACAACACAAAAAAAAATTAAGTCGATTCAACTATAACACAAAAAAGAGATCACAATTCAACTTCAATAATAGAATTTTAAACAACACAACTCTCTCGCATGGCACCATTTTGATTAATGTTTCAAGTACACCTCATCTGATTCTAGGTGTAAACGATCGTTAACTAGTATAAAACCCAATGAAAGGTTGGGGTTGAACCCATTGGGAGCGGTACGTGTTCAAATTTAATTATAAAGTACAAATATGGTCTAATTAGTTATAGGAATAGAAATTATTGAAAAAGACATGTAAACAAGTCTAAAGGGCTGAGACGAATATCAGATGAGGTGGTTTTGATTTTCAATTATCAGTTGCAACATAGTCAAACACAAAGGAAATAATAATATAGAGAGGAAGTCTCGGGATGTGATCAATCATAGGCAAATTTCACTATATGGGTAATTGAAACTACTAATAAATAGCTAAATATAAGTCGGTAGGCTAGGCTATAAGTGAAATAGCTTTCTTTCGAATAATTATCTCGAATCAAGTGATTTCTTTTGAATATCAACAAGCTTAGAAATAAGAATAGCTCACACCTTAATTCATCTACTCTTTCGAGCAAGGCAGGGCTGTCACACTAAAACTTTAGGCGAGCTAAAGTGCCACTAGGCGGTGCGCCAAGTGGTCTTGGCAATCAACAGGATCCTTCACTTTTCTTTACATCTTTATCTTTTTAGTTCCTTTTTTTCGGTAATGTTCTTGCCTTGCTCCTTAGACTCCATACCTGCAAATCAACATTTTAACATCAGTTTAGAGAACAAAATAGGAATTTGAGGACACTTATACTATCAAAACAAAGCCCTAAATGAGTTGAAATCTCAGACTCAACAAGTTAGCTGGGGCATTACCCAACATCTCTAGTCAGTTAGAGGCTTATAGTCAGACATAGTTTGATTCAACTTTAGTTTTTGAGTTATAGTTTAGTGTTATTAACTCTTATCCAGTATTTATATTCAAAGTAGTGTCGGGTATTCCCCACCATTTCAGTTCATCTTATGTTTTAAGCTTCCGCGCAGTATATCTCATTTTAGAAAATATTTGTATGCTTATGATATGCCAGTTCAGGGTTAGCTTGGGGTAACTCGTGATCCTATATCCCGTGTTTATGTCAATGGGTAGCCTCGGGGAGTGATAAATTTGTTATCAGAGCATTAGGTTTAAGAGTCCTAGGAGGTTTGAAAAGCTGCACAAAGTACCGTCCCTTAAATGAGTGTGAAGCGCGCCACACCTATGAGGGGAAGGGGGTATGAAGTCTTTTAGGAAAAAACTTCACTTTCTTGTTATTCCTATCGTGTGTGGGTATCATCTCCTTTCTAATTCGACGTTATGTGTTTCAGATCATGCTAATGCCCACAACGCTAATGCAGTTCCGCAAGTCCCAAACCATGGGGTTTTGAATGTAGAGTTTCAAAATGTTATCTAGCTTTTAGCTAAGAGTATGGAGAACCAGAACAATCAGCGAGTTCCAGTTCCTACAAATACTAGTGGTTGATCAGTGGCAGCTAGAGTGCAGGATTTTGCTCGGATGAATCCTCCTGAGTTTGTTGGGTCGTAAGTTGGTGAAGACCCCCATAACTTCATTGATGAGGTTAAGAAGATCTTTTGCATGATGCAAGTGACTGGAAATGATAGGGTAGAGTTGGCGTCCTACCATCTTAAGGATGTGGCTCACATATGGTTCACGCAGTAGAAGGAAAATAGGGGTAAGAATGTAGCTCCGGTGACATGGGAGTGTTTTACCATAGCTTTTCTGGACATGTTCTTCCCAAGAGAGTTGAGGGAGGCTAAGGCTAAGGAATTTATGAATTTGAGACAAGGTTCGATGTCAGTCCAAGAGTACGGACCTAAGTTTACCCAGCTCTCCAGACATGCTCTACAGATGGTTGCCGATCCGAGGGTACAAATGAGTAAGTTACTATATTGGGTATCTAACATGGTGAAGACAGAGTGCAGAAATGCTACGTTATTGGAGGATATGAGTAGCTCTAGGCTCATGAATCATGCTTAGTAGGTTTAGGGAGATAAGCTTAGAGAACTAGCTAAGGACAACAAAAAGGCTAGAACAGGGAACTATGAGTACTCTCAACAGAAATTGGGTGGTGGAAATCGCTCGCAGTTTCTGCAAAGATCTTTAGCCTCAGAACCTTTATCAGCTAGTGCTCCATCCCCTAAGTTCTGATAAGATCAAAGCGGCAGAGCATCGACCTATAAGTCTCAGGGGAGTGTTTTAGGTAACAGGACCTACTCAATTTGTCCAAAGTGTGGTAAGAACTATCCGAGTGAGTGTTTTGTAGACAAGGAATGATGTTTTGGTTGTTGTCAGACTGGTCACAGGTTGAGAGATTGCCCTTCTTCTAAACAGTTACAAGGAGGTATCAATAATAAATCTCAATATACAGCTCCAGTAGCACCAACAGTTCGCCCAACTTAGCAGGGTACTTCATCTGGTATAGGTGGTGGTTAGCGCCAAAATAAGTTGTATGTTCTCCAGGCTCGCCGGGATCAGGAAGATTCTTCTGATGTGGTTATTGGTACGTTGCGAGTCTTTCATTTAGATGTTCATGCTTTGCTAGATCCAGGGGCTACTCTTTCCTTTGTAACTCCATATATAGCAGTAAACTTTGGTGTCAGTCCAGAAAATCTTTCAGAACCCTTCTCAGTCTCTACACCATTTGGTGACCTAGTTATAGCTAGATGGGTATACAAAAATTGCCCTATCATAGTCTCTCAGAAACTCACCTCAGCAAATCTTGTAGAGTTAGAAATGGTAGACTTTGATATTATTCTAGGCTTGGATTGGTTACATTCCTGTTATGCCTCAGTCGATTGTAGAACTAGGATCGTTCATTTTTAGTTTCCCAATTAACTAGTCTTAGAATGGAAGGGTAGTAGCTCAGTACCTATGGGTCAGTTCATTTCCTACCTTAAGGCTAGAAAGATAATCTCCAAAGGGTACATCTATCATCCTGTTGGGTTAAGGATTCAATCTCCGAAACCCCAGCTCTTGAATCAGTCCCAGTAGTTAATGAGTTGCCCAAAGGGTTTCTAGAAGATCTTCCCGGAGTTCCTCCCGAAAGGGAAATCAACTTCGGAATTGATCTCCTTACAAATACCTAGCCTATTTCTATTCCTCCTTACAGAATTCCTCCAACTAAGCTTAAGGAATTAAAGGAACAGTTAAAAGACATTCTAGACAAAGGCTTCATTACACCTAGTAATTCCATATTGGGTGCTCCAATTTTTTTCATGAAAAAGAAAGATGGTTCTCTCAGGATATGCATTGACTATAGACAGTTGAACAAAGAGATATTCAAGAATCAGTACCACATCCCCAAGATTGATGACTTGTTCGACAAATTCCAGGGTGCTAGTCCTTTTCAAAAATAGACCTCAGATCCGGTTATCATCAACTCAGATTCAAAACTAGTGATATCATGAAAATACCCTTCAGAACTTGGTATGGTCATTATGAATTTGTAGTTACGTCATTTGGACTAACCAATGCTTCTGAAGCTTTCATGGATTTAATGAGCAGGGTGTTGAAGCACTATTTGTACTTGTTCGTTATTGTCTTTATTGATGATATCCTCATTTTCTCTAGGAATGAGGAAGAACATACTACTCATTTGAGGGTTGTCTTGCAAACTCTCAAGGATCGCTAGTTATTCGCTAAGTTTAGCAAATGTGAGTTTTGGTTACAATCAGTTGCCTTCGTTGATCATATAGTGTCTAGCGAAGGGATCCAAGTAGATTCTCAAAAAATAGAGGCAGTGAAGCAATGGCCCAGACCCACGTCTCCTACAGAATAAGAAGTTTCCTGGGTTTTTCTTGTTATTACAAAAGGTTCATGGAAGTATTTTCATCCATAGCTTCTCTATTGAATAAGTTGACTAAGAAAAAGGTTAAGTTTCAGTGGTCAGATGAGTGTGACAAGATCTTCTCAGAACTAAAAACTAGGTTGACTACAACTCCTGTTTTGACTCTACCTAAGGGTTCAGATGGTTGTGTGATTTATTATTGTGCATCTAGAGTCCGCCTAGATAGTGTGTTTATGCAGTGGGGTAAGGTTATAGCTTATGCTTCTAGACATCTTAAGGTGCATGAGAAGAACTATCTGACTCATGACCTTGAGCTTGTAGTTGTAGTATAAGCCCTAAAGATTTGGAGACATTAGTTGTATGGTGTTCACGTAGATGTGTTCACAGACCATAAGAGCCTTCAGTATGTGTTCACCAAGAAAGAGCTGAATCTTCGCCAAAGGAGATGGCTTGAATTCCTCAAGGATTATGACACGAATGTTCTTTACCATCCTAGTAAGGATAATATAGTAGATGATGCTCTTAGCAGACTATCTATGGGTAGTGTAGCACATTGTTGGGGAAGAAAGGAAGGAATTAGCAAAGGATGTTCACCGGATTGCTCGTTTAGGAGTTCGACTTATGAACATTTCAGATGATGGTGTGATAGTTCAGAATGGGTCTGAATCTTCAGCGGTAGTGGAGGTTAAGGAAAGACAAGACAGTGATCCTATATTGCTTCAATTGAAAGGTGTAGTTTAGAGGTAGAAAGTTGAGGTTTTCTCCCAAGGAGGAGATGGTGTGCTTCGCTACCAGGGTAGTTTATGTGTTCCTAAGGTGGGTGAGTTGAGACAGTAGATCCTTACAGAAGCCCATAACTCTGGGTATTCTATTCATCCAGGAGCCACTAAAATGTACCGCGATCTGTGGGAATCTTTTGGTGGAATGGCATGAAAAGGGATATAGTAGATTTTGTGGCTAAGTTCCCCAATTGTCAACAGGTAATGGTAGAACATCAGAAACCAGGAGGTATGACTCAAGAGATTAAAATTCCTACATAAAAGCGGGAAGTGATAAACATGGATTTCATCACAGGTTTACCTCGTACTCGGAGGCAGCATGACTCCATTTGGGTGATAATAGACAAAGTTACTAAGTCCGCTCACTTTTTTGTTGTTAAGAGCATAGATTCGGTGGAGGACTACGCCAAGCTTTACATTAATGAGATAGGCAGGTTGCATGGGGTTCCTTTTACCATCATGTCAGATAGAGGTCTTCAGTTTACCTCTCATTTCTGGAAGTCATTTTAGAAAGTTCTTGGTACTCTGGTAAATCTTAGCACAACATTTCATCCACAGACAGATGGTCAGGCAGAGCATACCATTCAAACATTAGAGGACATTTTGAGAGCTTGTGTGATCGACTTCAAGGGTAGTTGGGATGATCACCTACCTCTCATAGAGTTCGCCTACAGTAATAGCTACCATTCCAGTATTCAGATGGCCCCTTATGAGGCATTGTATGGGCGTTTATGTAGATGTACAGTTGGTTGGTTTGGGGTAGGTGAAGCAGCCTTGATAGGGCCCGATTCGGTTGATGATGCTATAGAAAAGTAACAGCTCATCAGAGATAGACTTAGGACAGCCCAGAGTTGTTAGAAGTCTTATGATGATGTAAGGAGGAGGGACTTAGAGTTCCAAATCGATGATTGGGTTTCTTTGAAAGTATCGCCTATGAAAGGGGAGATGAGATTTGGCAAGAAAGGGAAGCTCAGTCCTAGATATGTAGGCCCTTACTAGATCTTGAAAAGGGTTGGTAAAGTGGCTTACAGCAGTCCATTCTGTCTTTCAAATGTCCTTTTTGAATAAATGTGTGGGTGATCCAGCATCTATAGTTCCATTATAAAGTGTGGTTGTGAAGAATAGTCTCACTTATGAAGAGGTGCAAGTTGAAATTCTTGATCGTCAGGTTCGAAGTTGAGAAAAAAATAAGTCGCTTCAGTTAAGTTTTTTGGAGGAGTCAGTCCGTAGAGGGAGCTACTTGGGAAGCAGAAGCAGCCATGAAGGTCAAGTATCATCATCTCTTTCCTTCTGATTCCATTCCAACTTGAGGTAATGGTTCCTCTCTGGTCTCTCAATTTACTCTTGCATAAATTCAATCTTAGTATCATGTTTCCTTCAATTATACATACATTTTCAGCGTAATTGCATGTTCTTAAAGCTTAGTTCAGTCATATTTCAGTTTCAAGTACTTAGTGGTAGGGAATGCACCGTTATTCCTCCATACTCAGCTAATATAGACTTCATTTGAGGACAAATATTCCCAAGGGGGAGATATTGTAACAACTCAGAACTTACCAGACAAGAACAATAGAAAAAATAGGTGGACCCTGACAGGGTTAACGGACCGTGAACAGAACCACGGTCTGTTGACCTATCTGTGGTTCACACCCAACCCAGGAATGGTGGACGATGGGACCCTTCACGGGCCATGGACCACCACATGGGTCGTACTGTTGCTCGTGCTCGTTGGACAGAACCTCTCAGACCTTGACATTAGACCATGGAGCCCTCTAGGGGCCGTTGTCTTGATGACAGGCCGTGGGAGGATTCGTGGACCTGAACCAGCAGACCACCAGCCCAAGTGAAAGACCACGGTGACCTTCATGGTCTGTGGCCCTCCACACGGTCCGTGGTGGGACTCGTGGACAGGACCCCCAGAACCAGTAGCTGTTGCTAACAGACCACGACCCAATCAACAGGTCGTGGTCCTAGTGACGGTCCTTCACTGAAGTTATGGTCGACCTCGCCAGATTTTTAAGTCAGGGGTCATTTGGTGTTTTCCCCTATGCATTGGACACCTAAACTACATAGTTTTGGTCAATTTAAGCCTAGTAATTTAGTTAGAACTTACCCTTAGCGTTTCATTCACCAAAAAATCATCAGACTTAGAGAAAAAAGGGAAAAATCAGGCTATAACTTTCTCAAGAACACGCAGCAAGGCTTCTTCAGTTCCAGCTCCAAAATCGAAAGATTTCTCCATGAAATTTGTCACCAGGTCTGTGGGATATCACTAGTGGGTTCCTTTCACCCATTAGGTCCTTAGAATTCAGTCAGATTCTTGATTCCCTTCATATTATATAAACCTAGGGTTTCTAGAAATATAGAGAATTGTTGTGATTTAGCTGTTCTAATAATCCTAATCAGATTTTCATGTTGTTGTAACATTGTAGCTTAGTTCCTTGCATGAAATTCAGAACCCTAGTTGTGTAAATTTGTTTAGTTCATGAATTACACTAGCTAGGACAAATAAACAGATATACATGCCTTAGTTTTCAAATGTTTCATTATCAATACTTAATGTTGCATTTTCAGTTAGCATGTCAATATATTGAGTTATCCAATATATTTCAGATATGTTGTATTGTATACATTTCCAGTTGGGAGTAAGCTTAACACCGAGTTGGACTAGGGTCAGTCACCCTCATAGTCCTTGAACAACGTGCCTCCGTAGGTTTATAAGTCCCCTCTGTGGGCATTAGATTTGGTGATCATGCCAGTCATGCCTTTATAGCCCTTGTAAGTTATATTGGGTCCTCTCGATGGGGCGTATACATCAGACTCCACGTTTAGCTCACGTGGTTTTATGTTGGTTATTAGTAGCTCCCATAGTCTGACTTTAGTGCATTTTACCAGGTTTCAGATATATTTCAGTATTCAATTTCAGCATGTTATGTACTTGGTCATTGCATTCAGTTTAGTTCATTTTCAGTATAGCTCAGTATCTGTATCAAGTTCGGATTATATCATTGCTCAGTATGCTTTGTGCAGTTATATGTTTGTTCAGCTTTATCATATCATACATGCTCAGTACCTTTCAAGTATTGATGCATACTCTACACTACATCTTTTTGTGATGTAGGTTTAGGTCCTCAGCATTCAGATCACGTGTAAATTGGTTCTCGATCTGTATATAGCAGTATCAGTAGTGATTCCTTATTCTTCGAGGACGAGAGACATGTTATTTTACATTCAATCTTTAATTTTAATTTCAGTTTTTGCTAGAGTTAGCTAGGGCATGTTCCAACATCTCTAGTCAGTTAGAAGTATAATTCATACATAGTTAGATTTAGCTTTAGTTTTTGAGTTATAGTCCATTGTTATTAACTCTTATCGAGTATTTATATTTAGACCAGTGTTAGGTATTCCCACCATTTCAGTTTATCTCATGTTTAAATCTTCCGCAGAGTATCTCTTATTTTAGAAAATGTTTGTATGTTTATGAAATGCCAACTCAGGTTTAGCTTAGGGTCACTCGTGATCCTAGGTCCCGTGTTTACGTCAAGGGGCTAGCCTTGGGGCGTGACAATTATGTATCCTGCAATTATTATTCATTGTTTAATAATTTTATTAATGTGCTTGCAAATATAACATTATTCCTATTGGTAGAGATTTTCAAAGGGAATGAAATATTGATTTATAAATTTGTTTATAAAACCAATCTTGTAAAGGTTTATTGATTATGAAACTGCAAAAAAACCATTATATATATATATATATATATATATATATATATATGTATAAAGTATGATCTCAAGAAAGCTATTTGTTTGTATGTGGAAATAATTTCATATTATATTACTCTACTATATAGTCAAATAAAATATATGTCATTTGTGTATTGCTACAAACAAGTTGAATTAGAAATTTGTCTATACCGATGAGGTCACAAACTAATTGATTATCAGTGGTTGAATTCAACATATCAAATAGATAAGAAAATAACATATCATGATAGACTCTATGATGCAACATCTTCATGAATGTGATTTTGTCACAAAGACACAATTAATATCAACATTTGGAAGGCAAACTATAAGATTGTAAGATATCCTTCACAAAAATTAAGTGATGTTTGAATCAGGGGGAGTAAATAAGCACTGCACTCTTTTTCCCTTAATCAAGGTTTTTGTCCCACTCGATTTCCTGTTAAGATTTTTAATGAGGCAACTTTCAACGCATATTACTAGATATGTGTATTTTTTTTCTTTAGTAGGACGTTTTCCCACAGGATTTTTCCTAATAACATTTTAACGAGACAAATTATTTATTGATAAACTCCAATAAGAAATAAATACATCATATTGTAGATGTCGATTACATAGTTCTCTGGATGAGTTTGAAATCAAGAAGGCAACTTACAAACAGCCGGACATGCAAGTTTCTATAAGGAAATTAAAATCAACTCCACTAGCAGGCTTTATAAGCAACTTAAACCATGATGTTCTTATTAGCCTCTTACAGGTAGCTCTGCAAGTAGTTTTTCACAATCAGTTTACACCTAGCTTCTTTCAAGCGCTTTTTAATGTGGCAGTAAACAATGCATGTTACTACACTTTTTGTTTCACTATAATTTTTCTTTTGCATGGACATCAAGGGGGAGTGTTGTAAAATATTATGTCCACATGTTTTTCCTTTGCTCCAAAGAACATGGGTCCCACATATTCTTTAGGCCAATGTTTTTTTTGGCTTATGAATAGGCCCTTAATGTGAGGAAAAAGATATGAATAAAAGGTGAAATAAAATTAGTTCTCCCTTCCCTTTCTTCTTGTGTAGATTATTCTTTCACTTTAATTATATTTATGTTAAAGTCTTTATTTTATAATAATTACATATTTATATCAAAGCCCTAATATTGTTTATATGTTGTTGATGTATTTGATAAATAAGTTTTTATAAGCCTTATATTGGGTTTGAAATACTTTAGAAAGTAAATTAAAAAAGTTATTTCCCAAAGAAATTGGGGGGTAATGTTGGGAATGGAATCCACGCTATTGTCGTTGGATAAAGTTTCATGACCGCATGGCCCTTTTTTTTAACAAAAAGTTAGGCCTTTTATTGATATGAGAAAGAAGTTTAAACAAAAAAGAAACTCATTTGGCCCTAATGCCCAAATCTACTTACCACACAAAAGAGATTGGGCCGCCCAAAATGGAAAGTAAATACAAAAAACTATCTTCCTTAGACATTTTCCTTTGTACTAGGGTTTCCTACTCTCCGCCTATTCTTCTCATTTTCTCCAAAAGACCTACCACACCTGAAAATGTTTGTCTTTTAGTAGAACAAGACCTTTCGTCTCGGTATGTTGTGTCAAATCATTGTTATTAAGCTCTTCCTCATACTACTTTGTTGCTCATCTATGTACAGTAAATATAAATCTTCATTTTTTATTTGCATGTCTCCATCTTCATTGATTCTGACCTTTGCGTGGACATTTTATAATTAGTAGTAGAAAGGTTTAGAGATATAACATAAGGAAAAAATATATTTTATAAATTTGTAAGAATAAACTAAGAAACCCTAATTTAACATTTGATAAAGGAGATTCAATTCATAAGTTTCAGTGTTCTCCTTCATAACTTCCATTTTGCAATTATGTCAAGTGTGCTTATTTTTTCTAGATAATCAACAATTTTATTATCTACTACTATATTAATAATGTGGTGTATCCGCTTAGTTTCTGCATACATCGAATCCCCTTTTTCATTTTTATACAAAAGGCTTATGATATTTTGCATGGATTGTCCTTAGATTCTCCATATATATATCTATATCTATACTACATTAAAAGCATGAACTCCAAAAGAGCAATGTTAAATTATGTAAATACCCCTCACTTAAAACTTAAGAAGATTACGCAAATACCCCTCACATAAAACTTAAAAAGATTACGCAAATACCCTTAAATTTAAAAAAAAAAAAACCTAACTACACATCCCTCCCACGCGCAACAAACACCTTGCCTACGAATAGTCACCACTTTCCCTGGACAGACTCCACGCTTTCACTGGAAAGACGCCAAGTTTCCCCTGCAACTGCCCAACGTCTAAAATATTACCAATCAACACAACCTCTGGAGATTTCTCTAATTATATCGGCCACCGGCACAACACCGTTTCCCAATATTAATTCAACTTGTGCATAAGACGCAAAGGTATGCCATTTTTCCTCTTCTGAAACAAGCCAATTTTTAAAAAACTCAAGTCTCACATATGCACTTTCTAATTAAATTAGGTGAATATTGATCATCCATCTGCAACCACATTACAATATTGGACTTGTCTTTTTAATATTTCACTCGGCATCAAAAGTTGTAAGTTTTCACTCTGTTTTAGTTTCCTGTTATGCTTTTCATTGGACTACTTGCAGCACATAACATTGCTACAACATACTTATTCATTTGTTTTAACTACTACACACTGCGGCCTTGAATTACTATTGATATTCACTTTCCGCTATGCACCTCTAACCATCCAGATTCATCACAAATGGCGACCGAAACCAAACTATCAAAGCAGAGTGTCCCCATCAACAAGATACCAAAACACTCTGTTGATTGGGTGATGCGAGTATTAGTTATTCGCAAGGGTTCTGTAATTTCGTACAACAATACTCGCCATGAAGGGACTTTCCAAACTGTAATATTAGTGGACGACGAGGTAACACTTTTGCTCAACTTATATGTTATCGTTCCCATTTATTCCCGTTTTACTTCTCTAATGACATCACATATCGCTTACATCAATACTAAGGGACAAAGTTGCAAGCAACGCTATTTAACAAGCATATCGACACATGGAAAGACTTCTTGAAGACAAATAAGACGTACTACATTGCTAACCGGTTGTTGGATCGGGTTAATCCCAACTACACTTCCGTGCACAAAGAGATTGAACTGACCATTACAGATAACACAATCATAAGGGAGAGCGACCATGTTGTTTCAACACACAACTTCTCTAATGGTTTTGTATCTTTGGAACAGGCAGAGAAATTGCCTAATGGTGCCATATTTGGTAACTCTTCATACGACTTATTAATAATTTTTGTCAATTACATCATACATATCACGAATTTATATCTCTGCTATTCAGACTTGCTTTGCGTGTTAGTTACGGTGAATCCCATCATTGAAAAAGGCGATAGCAAAAGACGCGAAATTGTTGTTACAAATGAACTGTAAGTTGCCCTTCTTTGTTCTCCACCGTCCATAATAATCTGCCAGTGCACTGACAGTACTTATCTAATTCATAATCCAGCATGGAATGTACGACTGTTACTCTGTGGGGAGATTTTGCACTAAACGACGGCGGCTTTCTTGAAAAGCTTAAAGATGACCAACCTATTCTAGGCTTATGTGACGTGCGAGTCTCAATCTATAAAGGTATAGACAACCTCTCCTATTTGTTGATTGTACAAATTTCAAGTATATTTGCTAATTTCTCGATTAAATATGTTTATTCCAATGTAGGGATTTTTGGGATATCAACTCTACCCGTGAGCAGTGTGTTGATCAATCCAATCTTTCAAAAAGCACTAGATCTTCGCGCATGGTACAAAACCTCATTAACTAATATGCTCGACAATTTTTATTCAAGTTACTTCCACAACTTATGTTCAAACAAGAATTTAACAACATAGCCACAATTTGTTTATAGGGAGAACTATATATAACCATGCCTATCAAGTTAAATTTTAATCTAACAAATTTTAAACCCACAAACCTTTCCTCAATTATGTGCTACAATTAACTCACCTCTTTTGATATACAGGCGTGAAGTCATAAAGGCCGGAAAGAAAGCTATCACAACCACACCAAGTAAGGTAATGAGAAAAGCCACAGAAGTGACATTACCCAATATTATGGAAGGCACGCTTGTTGATACACAGGTACCTCCAAAACGACACTTTACCTATCCAAACAGGACCATTGTTTACCAAAAATAATGTTGTATATTGGCTATTAACAATGTCCAGGGAGCTTTATACAAGTTCAAAGCCAAATTATAGACATATTCAATACAGATGAACCATGGTACTCGTCCTGCAAAAAGTGCCACAAGAAAGTGCAAGTTAAACAAGATACAACAACATATCCCAATTGCAACATCCAGAATGTGGAGTATGAAATGAGGTTAGACTTGCCTAAAATAGGCAATCAACATTTTCTGATAATATACAACCAGTTTAACTATGAACTCTAACTTATTCACCTTATTTTAAAGATACTACTTACGGCTTGAAGTTTGTGCTGGAGAACAACGTGCTCGGGTTATACTATTTGATGCGGCACAAATGTTAGTAGGTTGCAATGTCGAAGAGTACATCAAAACAACCTCGAAAAATGTATGCCTTGTACTTCTAACAGCTTACACCATAGTTCAACGTACTTTAATCCCAACAATAAATAAGTGTATGACTAACTTTCAGAACTATTTTTATGCTAATATATCCAATTGTTGACATTTCTTACAGAAGGAAGAATGTATATACTACCACAGATTGGTGTTGATTAAAGACAAGGAATTCAACTTCCTTGTCCGCATCGATATGAATAATTCAAACCCGCGAAGGAGTCTAATTGCTCAGGAAATACATGCCATTGAAGATGAAGCGGTAATTATAATGTCAGATGAATCAAAATCACTAACACCACCCACAAACAGGGGCAAGAAATCCACTGCGTTAGAAAGACATGTTCTTGAAGATGAATCACCAATCATAGTGGAAGAACCACAATATGTGAGGCCGCGAAGGAAGAGGTCTAAGAAATCCAATGCGCTACATGTCCTTGAAGATGAAGCACCAAACATAGTGGCGCAAGTACAATTCGAAAGGCTGCGAACAAAGAGGGGCAAGAAATCCAATATGCAACAAATACATGTTGTTGGAGAAAAAGCACCAAACATAGTGGAAGAAGTACGATCCGTTATGCCAACAACAAGCAGGAGCAAGAAAATCAACAATGAACATCTCCAAATTAAAACTAAGTTCACAAAAGTCAAGTCATAATAGATGACTTCGTTGATAGTGTTACCGAGCATAATGTATGTATGTTAGTAATGTCTGTATTTTTATGGCTTCATCGGCTGCTTTAACTAATATATATGTTTATTATTACCTAATTAAGTGTGAACTATGCAAATAATAGCACCTTAATAATTCAAATCTAAATCGCTCAGGCTGTTGTTTATAATATCCTATCTACCCCTCCCCCCTCTCTCCACCCAAAAAATAACGTATATTCATCACATTTAAAACCATTAAACCATTGAATAAAAATACTCAATTAACCAACCGTAAAGTAGTATTACTTAGTAACATTGAATATAAAGCCTAAAATATCCATTATAACTAACACATCTACCATCGCACGAGAAATTCGTTAAAGTAAAGACAATGTCCTAGACCGAGAAATATTGATACAAACACGAATAACTCTTACGCGAGTAATGTTTCCTCTTACGACTTTAAGGACTAATGCAACAAAAGAAATACTAAGAAACTTCAAATTTACATTTAAAAAAACAAAACATGAAAATACACTAACATCAGGGAAGACCCATCACCGAAAACATTTTTTAAATAACAACATCCTCACTACACTTTCAAATTTACAAACAACAAGAAACCTCCTAAAAGCCAATAAGCAAATCAATACACTTTAAACATACTACTACGGTAAATAATAAGCAACACGTAAAATAGGGATTTAATTATTCCACTAATACGACAGTATAGTTGTAAGATATTGAACGTCGACGTCAATGGCACCTCTGGAGCATCGCGCCCATCCAGAAGAGTTACAACCTCCTGAAAAGTTACAACCACACCCAAAAGAGGCCAATTCAAGCAATTCCACCTGTTCGCCGAGGATACCTTTAAAACAAACGCACAATGCCAATGCACATCAAACTAAAATGAACAGAAAAGACTTTGAGAAATTGCTAAGATCTTGCCGCGCCATTACAATACTACTATCTGTACGACTTTACTGAACGGAGACATCTGCGTAAATTTCTGAATTGTTTGGGAGAATTGCCAATCCAAACTACAAACTGTAAGTAACAAATCATTCATTTTTACCATTGTTCAATGTTCTTACTACTCTGCCTTTGTGAACATCTCTCAATAATCTCTGATTTGGTACACTCATGCTGAGATTTGTTCGGCTAACCTGCAGGCGTTTTATAATTTAGAATTCCCTCCCAAACTCCGCTACTTTGAAAGAAATATGGCCGAATTATACAAAAGAAGTATATGACAGTCATACATGGTGGTAACAAAAATAGGAAACC
>JAJOOP010000297.1:0-52838 GCA_029582705.1 Solanum chacoense | reverse complement strand
ACCACATAACACCCCTCAATTCTCAACAACAATACACATGACCACCTTTCTAAAGTAACACCTATTAACACTAGGACCCTTGGTCCCCACTTACCATACCACATCCAGATTTGGTCCTAACCATTCAGAGTTCATTAATTTATTAGATATACCCTATTACCTTGCGGCACCAACCTCCACATTTATATATATATATATATATACACCATGTACAATCCTATAATCATTCCAGGAACAATGTCAAATTGCTCACTCTCAATAACATGTATATACAGCAAGGCAATGGTCCTTTCATGGAACCAATACCCAAACTCTTAGTGTGTAAAAAATGACACCCGATCCAATGCATGTTTATGTATCGGTACGTGACACCTGATCCAATGAAATGTTACTGTGTTAGTACGTGACACCCGATCTCATATATGTATGTGTGTCGGTACGTGACACCTGATCCAATTAGCACAGCCACAAGCACAATCACACTCTTAACTAACATACTGATAATCACACAATGAACTATTAGGTTCATGGCATGTAATTGCACATATTTAGTCTTTTCCTTAGGTTCGATTCATAAATCTCTAATCCTTTACATACATGCACGTAACAAATTCAATACAGGTTTATATCACACTAACATGAATCAACCGTCACCTCACCCTTATTCATGGAATAGGGTTTCCTTCCATGGTATACGTCTCATGTAACATCTAAGAAACATGTACAGTCATCTTTTTCTCAATGCACGAAGCCTACGCATGAATTCTACCGTCAATCACTACTATACTACACAGTGAATTACGAGTTTACAACTACTCTATTAAATAAACCGAGCCTACCTAGGCACCAAACATTCACATATGAATTTTAGCTTGAAATATGGTTTTTGAACGGTGAGACGGTGGATTCGACCGAAAATCCGCAATCTATCGACCTCTTTACGCTAGAAATATCTTTCTCCTTCCTTCCCAAGCTTAGAGAAGCTTTTTGAGGGTTTTTAGGGTGATCCTCACCTCTTTTTTGTTTAGGAAAAAGGAGTATATAAGACTTCGCATTATTTACATTCTGTCTCGCCCATCCCGCTCTGGTGCCATTTATCCCGTTAGAGTGCTGCAGCCCTAGCGACATTTGGCCCGCTCTGGTGGGTTGAGGGGCCAGTTCTCCTAACGTTTTTCCTTTTATAATTAACGACGGTTCGAGTAGTTACACACCATTTGCTCAAAAAATTATTTTTCATGTGCGCTATTTCACCAATGCTTCTTATTTAAACATTTTCCTTGTGCTAACTCTTTTATTGTTAGATACATTGTCATAATGTTGACATGATGTAATTCTACTCATGTCTTGACCATTTCAACTATTTATAGTACTAAATATTTTTTAATCCACAGATGTCAAGAACGTCTATGATTCAAACGATAAAATTATAATTTCAAAATACGGAGATTGAGGGCTAGGCCTTACCCTAGCCTACAACAACAAAATGGATAACCAATCTATTCATCAATAATAGGAAGCACATACAACACACAAGTATACAACAATCCTACGCCTAAACATCCACACCTTCAATTCATTGACAAAAATATTGTCCTTTTTATATATCTGACTGAGACTAGGCAATAAATATTGTAGAAATTAAAAAGTTGTCAAAAGATAAAAAAGAAATGCATTTTTTTAAAACAGACTAGTTTTAATCTCCTTCAATTATTTAAAATATAATTATAAAATTTCAAAGTAAGAAAAATGAAAAGGTCACTCAAACAAGAAAAACAAAAAAGTTAATTGTGAAGGCCTCTTGAAGACCATTTCAAATTTCTGCACAGTTGCCTCATTTCACATTTATGCCCCCTAACTTCGGGTATAAAGTTGTATATAGTTGAACGTGTACATACAAAAGTCCTTGGTGGCAAAATATACCTATGACACCACATAAGATACAAATCGCCATGTAGGATGCCACGTAAGACGCGTGTGTCTATTTGTTTAACTTTATACAAGTTTAAGTGTCTACTTGTACACACCCAAATTTGAAGGACATAAATATGAAATGAGGTCAAGTTAAAGGGTATATTGAAGGGAAAAATCTTTCAGAAGAGCTTAATTTCTTCTAATTTTGAAGAATCATACAACTCAAAGGTGACATTTTTATCTTTCTAATAAGAAATAAAGTTCAAAATGTTGCCTAAGGAATCATCATTTTGTTTAGGCATAATAGATTAATGTTCTCTTTAACATGACTTTACCTGGAACCAAAACCTTTCAACTTTGGGTTATACATGGAAATTCACGTCCTACTTGGCGTTATACATGGAAATTCACGTCCAACGCGGTACCTTACATGTATTATGCCACGTACGACGAATGTGTCTATTTTTTCAGCTTCTTAAAAATTTAAAAGTGTCTACTTGTGCACACCAAAATTTGGAGGCTATAGATGCAAACTAAAGGCAAGTTAAATGACATATTTATGTATTATGCCTTTTATTTATGTAGGGATAAGGCACATGTACCCCCCCTAGACTATGATCAAAATATAGATCTTAACTAAACTAAGGTCCCATTATCCCACCCCTCTAAACTCATTTTTTGTAATTTTGTACACCTTTTGGCTTACGCGGCACACCCCGTGACTCCAGGCAGTTGAGGCGCGTGGGAGATATTTGGATGTCACATAAGCCAAAAGGTGTACAAAATTACAACAAAAAAAAGGATTAGGGGGTAATATGACCTTGGTTTAGTTAAGGTGTAACTCTGGGATTTCGTCATAGTCTAGGGGGTACTTGCACCTTATCCTATATATATATATATATATATATATCAAAAGTTCAAAGAAGAAAGTCAATTCAGGATTTTAACTTTTTTTTCTATAATCCCCCCCCCCCCAAACCACCACCGCGATAATCTTTTTTATATATATTTTTTAATTTGAAATTTGTGTTCACTCACTTTTATATATGTGTAACCGCATACTTTATCTAACTCAACAAACTTAATGCCACATAAGTTTAGTCAAATCACGATAAGAAGAAGGGTCTCCTCGAACATTCCACATTCTACAAATAATAAATAAGTATTGACCAAATATCCAAATATTGTGATTCTTTTTATAAAAGACTAAAGAGCTACCTTCTACAAATAGTAAATAAGTATTGACGAAATATCCAAATGTCGTAAAAAAATTCTAAAAGAGCCACCTTCTACAAATAATAAATAAGTATTGACCAAATATCGAATTATCGTGATTTTTTTGCTAAAAGAGCTAAAGTTATATATCAATCTTATCTTATTAATTTCATCCTTATCTATCTTAAAAATTACTTTCATTTTCTCAATTTAAATGTCTATATATAGTCCTCGATATTTCAATCCTCAAACCACATTACTTCTCAACTATTATTCTTTAAGTTTTCTTTACTTTTTGTTTCCTACAAAGATTTTCTAATATCCATCTTCATATTAGCATGACTTGTTCATAAGAAATGAAAACTTGTCAATATATAGTTCCTTATATGGCACCAGTTTCGACAATCAATAGTGCTTAAATGGTGATTTGTTGTCTTCTAACAAATATTTTCTTCTGATTGAGATTACTCTATCTATAATTTATTTTTTTACTTAAGCTGTTGGAAATATTTTTGAGAAAAGGTTTATGAGATTATTACTTTTTAATAAGAGATGGCTTCTAATATAGCACCAAAACTTTAACATATTTTCTCAATTGCAGAATGATGCTGAAGATTTAAAAGTACCTAAAAAATTGACTGATGAGAGGAAGAAAAGATCAATCTTTTGTAATGTTAGCTTCCGAATTAAACCTTCTATAGACGTAGCTAGCTGTTGCACCATTTATAAACCACAAATGGTTAGGACAGACCCTGCAGATGAGTCAATTAGTGATCCTCACCTTCTTAATCATAAATACAAGGAGATGTTATATGAATGGGTATAAGAAAAGAGACAACGTGAAAGTGGAGGTTTTGACATGGTAAATAATTTTTTTTTATGATGTATTTTATTCATATGAAACTTGAAACTTACTAGTTTCCTGAAATATGTACACAAATGCATTATGTATACCCCAACATGTATGATACTTTACTTTCTTTACATCATGCTTTCAAATTGGAATTTACCGAATACCAATTTTTTGAATCCTCCCCTTAATTATATTATCGCTCAATTTCTTTTCTTTTTTTCTGAAAAAAGTGAAATTTATTTTGTTTGTGTTAGGTGATAGTCAAAATTGTTTTCTTGTTTCAAATTAGTATGAGATGAAGTTGTAACTATCTACCACATTCAAGACTTATGTAGAGTTCTATATTGTATGATTTTCTTTTTAATTATTCAAAATTATCTAGCTTGTTCTTATCCTAAGGACCAATAAATCTCTAATGAAATGATAAATCAAGAAAATGAGAGCATGTGAATATAATTACTTTCTAATGTATTAATAAATACTATACATAAACTTAACAAAAATCTTATTGTATTGCAATATTACACTCACAAGAACAGAGGTCGCAAGTATCAATCAATTGTGCAGGTAAGAAATTATAGATTCCAAGGTTTTGATAAGTTGAAGATGGAAGTGGATCAAGAAACTATTGAAGTAAGAGAGGTAAGCTCTTACATTATATTCCTTTTGTTGGATAATAATTGTTTGTTTAACCAAGTTCTTTAAAAAATAGCTAAAAGTGCTATATTTATGTGTATATATATATACACACACACTAAATTGTCCTTATTAAGCCAAAGGTTGGGGTAGTTGAGAAATGCTCCAAGAAAAGAAATGGAGTATGTTCCATCTTGAAGAGGGAGTCTGGAACAAAGAAACAAAAAAGCAACAACTTTGGCAAGAGGGAGGTCAAAAAGTTTCTTGGTGAAGCAAGGAACAACCTCATAAATAGGGATTTCAAACACAAAAAACAAGGTAAGTTTATGTTACACTAGCTATTAGACAACTTTTTTTTTTGTATTTCATGTATTTTTATAACTTTACTTTTTAAATAAAAGGATATTGTAATGTCAGAAGAAGAATCCTCCCAAAAATAAAAAATAGAATCTTCAATCTTAGGGGGAAAGCCTGGAACAAAGGGCCAAATAAGAAAATTCACACCAAAGGAAAAATACAAGCAAGAATATTTTTTGAACAACCTAAATTGGTGTTGGCATCACAAGGTTCAACAAATTGTGGGAGGTCTAGTTGGAAATGACGATAGAGCTAGTAATGGTGCAAACGGTGGTAGAAATGAAGGAGGGAGAGGAAGCGGACACTATAATTTAGTTTTGTTCGTTGAAACTATTTGTTCCCTAAGTGTTTGATGATTTCTTGAAAAAAATCACTTTTGAGTTTTGTTCTGTGAGTAAGATTTAGGTTTTCTGGAAACAAGATATTAATTGGTCTATTTTCGCTAGATTACAACAATTATGTTTGTTTGGATGGTTGTTACTATTGTTTCATAAAGAAAAATATTGTATCATTTTGTAATTAAATTGGCTTATATATACCCATACTATTATACAAATGCTCACATATACCATTTTCCTCTAACGAAAGTGAAAAGTAAAAAAATTAGATTAATTTTGAAAAAAATTTAATTCAAAAAAATCCATGTAAGAATATATTTGATTCTCCTCACACGTATGTTATATGACTCCTTTGATTCAATGATGATTTGAATTTATTATTTTGATGGTCAAAAATTTTTTCCACTAATTTTCTTGTAAAAATTACTTATAGATGCCGCAATGCTTTTTTTACAAATACAAAAACTAGATTAAAACCACATTACTTCTCAACTATTATTCTTGAGTTTTCTTTCCCTTTTGTTTTAATTCCTTTGAGAGTATCCGAAAATATGATTAATAAGAAGAAGAAAAGATTAGTCTTTCGTAATTTAGCTTCCGAATTGAACCTTCTAAAGGTAAAGCTAACTGTTACACCATTTATAAACTAGAAAAGGTTAGTACAAATCCTACAGAAGAACCAACTAGTGATCCTTGCAAACTTAACCGTAAATACCAGAAGAGGCTACATGGATGGCTAGCTGAAGAGAGATTGTGAAAATAGAGCATTTAACAAGGTAAAAACAACTTTTTCTATGTTGTATTTTTTTATCCTAATGTCGAGATTTGCTAGTTTCCTGAAGTACGTACACAAATGCATTATATATATTCAAGTATCTAGCTATATTTGTTTGTTGCTCAGATGAAAGGTCTGAAAATTACCTCCAACATGTATAATATTTTCTTTACTTTATGTCATGTGCCGAATTGGGATTTACTAACTACCTATCGTGAATCCTCCACTTAATGATATTATCACTTATTTTATCTTTTATTTTTCCTAAAAAAAAAGAACCACAACATTTGTATTGTGTGTGATAGGTGATAATTAAACCTATTTTCTTATTTCAGACTGGAATGAGATGAAGTTGTAACTACTAAACTACAACAATACTATCACATTCAAAACTTATTTGGATTTTATATTGTATATTTTTCGTTAGTTATTTAAAATTATATATAGCTACTTTTTATCTTAAGGACCAACGAATCTCTAACCAGTGGTATATCAAGAAAAATGAGAGCTAGTAATATTATTTCGTAATGTCTACAGTTTGAACTTTGTAAAATCATATATATAGATGGTTCTTAACACAAAATCTCTTAGGATTGCAGTATTACTATCATAAGAGCAAACAATATCGTTATATTGTGAAGGTAAGAAAGTATGTATTTAAAGATTTATCCAAGCTTGAAGTAGATCAAAAAACCACTGAAGTTAAAGAGGTAAGCCTTTACATCATTTGCATTTAGTTGGACTACTATAGCTTGTTTGACCAACTTTCTTTTAAAGAAATGATGACCTAGACTTTGCTTGCGTATATGGAACAACTGATTTTCGCAACGACGTCCTAAACTACACGACACTAACTTTTATCATCACGTCAATTAAGCGCTAAGACACTTATAACTAAATTGTCCTTATTAATCCACAGGTTGGGGTTGTTGAAACATGCTCCATGAAAAGGAAAGAAGAATGTTCCATCTCGAAGAGGGAGTCTACAAGAAAGAAACACAAAAGCAAAAACTCTGACAAGAGTAAGGTGAAAAAATTTCTTGTCGATACAAGGAACAACCTAATTGGTGTTGGCATAGGTCATCGCGAGGTTCATGGATTCGACAACAAATTGTGGGAGGCCTTGTTGGCAACAATGGTGATGGAGCAAGTGAAGGTTGATTTGGTGAAAATAGTTGTGGCAATGAAGGAGGGAGATACCTTGGTAGAATTTGAATATCCCAACATTTGTTTTTCATATTTTATTAGATTATTAAGTAAAAGTATTTGTGCCCCAAGTATTTGATGAATTTCGTGAAAGAATTACTTTGCGTTTTGTTCTATCAATAAGATTGGGTTTTTTGGATACATGATCTTAGTTGTTCTATATTTGCTAGATTACAATATGTAAAATTCAATCAAACTTTGTTTATTTTAATTGTGTATGCCAAATCTAAATCTCAACAATTTGAAAACGAGTGAGGAAAAATACATGAATTTTCTATATCAAATAGATAGAAAGAAAATCTCAAATGGCATATACTTTTATTCAATAGTCAAATTCCTTCAAGTTCATGCTGCTGACTTTTACTGACAATCATTCTCTCAAGGAAATAACAAAGTGGACAATGTTTTGTTGGTAATAAATAGGGTTCTTATTTATTTTCTAGTTTGTTATAAGTGAAAAAAATATTATTCCAAAAATATTTATATAAACATTCCAAATTAATAACATGATAATTTGGAACAATCTGAGTTTCGAGTAAAAAGTTATGACCATTTTAGTAGCCTCATATAGTGCATTGATGAATTAGCTGACGAGAAAACTTTAAAAGGGTCATTTTTGTCCTTTTACCTTTAAGAAAACCCTAAACAAATTTCTTGACTAATGAAAGGCCCAAACCAATTAGATTTTAATCTCTTAATCTAACATTCTTTTCTCTCTCAAACCCTAAGGAAAAATCAAAGTATAAAACTTCCATTCAAAATTCTTTCAATCCTTTTCAAGATTCTTCTTAAAGGTAAGTATGTTTTTTTTTTATCAAGTTCAAGCTTATGTTTATGCTTTAGAATTCCCTTTATACGCTTGTACATTCCATGTACTGAGCCATTTGGCCTACATCCTTTCATGATGCAGATACAGGTACTCAGGATCATCAACAGGCGCTTCATTGATACCGCATGTAGTTCGAGTTAGCTTTGTTGATCCTCTTTGCTTCCAATAGATTTCCACTAGTACTTTCAGTTACATCAGTTGTTAGGATGTAGTGGGTTTCATCCCAACTTCCATCATTTTCAATTAGAGGATTCATAGATAGATAGTAGAGTTTCAGAAGTCAGTTCATTTATTTTGTTAAATGTTTTAAAGACTTAAGTTGTGTATTTTGTGGCGAGTTGAAGATATTATTTTTATTCAGAGTTTATCATTTAAGTTAAAGCTTTGTATTTGAGTTTCAATCATTTTTATTCAGTTTTTAAGTTTTGTATGCTTGAGTTAGTCTTTCGCTTATAGTCATCCTAGATGAGGGTTCGCTTGGGGACCAACAATGGCTCTCGAGTGCCAACAACATCCAAGGTGTAGGCTCAGGTCGTGACAATGGGCTTCATCAAAATTAAGTTAGGGTCATTTTGGTCCCTTCCCCTATGTGTTGGGTACTTAAACTACGTCGTTTGATGCCTAAACTATGTTGTTTTACTTAGAATAAGCCTAATAACCTAGTCATACATATCAAGAACCCTTATTGTCTAAATATCATCCAGTTTAGAACGAAAGGAGGATAAATAGGTGCCAGTTTCTTTTAAGAACAAGTAGCAGTGTTCTTCAAGTTTCAGCCCCCAAATCGAAAGCATTTCTCCGTGAATTTCGTCACTAGGCATATGGGATTTCAATAGTGGGTTCCTTTCACCCACTAGGTCCCTAGTATTCAGTCAGATTCTTGATTACTTTTTTCTTGTTTAGACCTAGGAATTCTAGAACTTTATATGATTGTTACGATTTAGTTGTTATACTATTCTTAATCAAATTATCATGGTTTCGTAATATTGTTGCTTAGTTCCTTGCATGAGATTCAGAACCCTAGTTGTGTAGATTCATTTAGTTCATGAATTACACTAGATACGTCATATAAATAGATATACATGCTCCAGTTAAGACTATTTTATTGTCACTATTTAAATGTTGCAATCTCAGATTTACATGTCAGAACTTTGAGTTATCCAGTATATCAGTTATGTTGTTTATACACATTCCAGTTGAGAGTAGGCTTAGACCGAGTTGGACTAGGGTTCAACGTACCCTCATAGTCCCAGAACTATGTTTCCCTTAGGTTTATCAGTGCCCTCTGTTGGGCATCAACTTTAGTTATAACGCCATCCATTCCTTTATAACCTTGGCAAGGTATATTGGGTCCTATCGATGGGGTGTATACATCGAACAATAATACCTTTATACCTTTGGCAAGGTATATTGTGTCCTCTGGATAGGGTGTATACATTGGACTCCGCATTTAGCTCACGTGATTTTATGTCGTTTAATAGTAGCTCCCACAGTCAGACTCTAGTGCATTTGACCAGGTTATCAGTTATATTACGACATTCAGTCTCAGTATGTCATGTTCAGAATTAGTACTTGGCCATTGCATTTAGTTCAGTCTTCAGTATATTCAAGAATTTACATTCAGTTCAGATTATATCAGTGCTTAGTATGCTTTATTCAGTTTATGTATTTTATTTAGCTATATTCTATATCCTACATGCTCAGTACATTCCAAGTATTGACGCATACTCTACGCTACATCCTTCCATGATGTAGGTTCAAGTACTCAACATCCAGATCATGCATAGATTGGTTCCCGATCTCTAGTTCAACTGCTTCAGTAGTGAGTCCTCATACTTCGAGGACAATAGACCTAATTTACATTTTGTCTTTTTATTTAGTTTTCAGTTTTGGTAGAGTTAGATGAGGACATGTCCTAGAAACTCTAGTCAGTTAGAATCTTTTTCATACATAGTACTATATTTAGTTTTAGTTTTGAGTTTGATCTTCCAGTTGTTATTAAACTCATAGTCTTGTATATATTCAAATCAGTATTGGGTATTCCCAACTTTCAGTTAATAATGATTTTAAGCTTCCGCATAGTATATTTTATTCAATAACCTTTTAAGATACTTATGATATGTCAGCTCAAGGTTAGCTTGGGGTCACTCATGATCCTAAGTCTCGTGTTTACATCCAGGGGGTAGCCTCGGGCCTGACGAACTTGGTATTAGAGCATTAGGTTCAAGAGTCCTAGTATGTCTGAAAGCCACACTAAGTAGAGTCTTATTCATGGGTGTGAAGTGCACCACATCTAATGAGAGGGAGGATACGAAGTATTTTGGGAAAAACTTCACTTTATTGCTATTCTTATCGTGCGTGGGTATGATCTCCTTTCTAACTCATCGTTATGCATTTCAGATCATGCCTCCTCGTAGAGCTTACGCAAGGAATGCTAATGCGCGAAATGTGAAGGCAGTTCCTCCAGTCCCAGACCATGAGGTTTCGAATGCAGAGTTTCAGAATGTGATCCAACTGTTGGCTCAGAGTGTAGCCAACTAGAACAATCAGCAAGTCCCAGTTCCTACAAATACTAATGGTGGATCAGCAGCTGCCAGGGTTCGAGATCTTATTAGATGAATCCACCAGAGTTTCTAGGGTTGCACGTTGCTGAGGACCCACGAAACTTCATTGATGAGGTTAAGAAGATCTTCAGAGTGACATAAGTAACTAGTAATGATAGGGTAGAGTTGGCATCTTACCAAATCAAGGATGTGGCTTACATTTGGTTCACTCGGTGTAAAGAAAATAGGGGTACGGATGCAGCTTTTATGACTTGGGAATGCTTTACTGGAGCTTTTTTGGATAGGTTCTTCCCGAGGGAGTTAACAGACACTAAAACTAAGGAGTTCATGAATTTGAGGTAAGGTACCATGTTAGTCAAAGTATACGGAGTTAATTTCACCCAACTCTCCACGTATGCTCCACACATGGTTGCCGATCAAAGGGCACAAATAAGTAAGTTTCTATTTGGGGTATCCGACTTAGTAAAGACAGAGTGCAACAATGCTATGTTGTTAGAGGATATGAATATCTCTAGGCTCATGACTCATGCTTAGTAGGTTGAGGGAGATAAGCTTAAGGAAATAACTAAGGTCAACAAGAAAGCTAGAACAGGGAACTATGAGTACTCCGAACAGAAATTGAGTTGTGGAAATCACTCACAGTTTCAACAAGATCAGAATAGTGGGGCAGCAGGCTCTAAGTCTCAGGGAAGTGTTTCAGGAAATAGGACCTACCCCACTTGTCCAAAGTGTGGTAAGAACCATCTAGGCGAGTGTATTGCACGCAATGAAGGATGCTTTGGATGTGGTCAGTCTGGTCATAGGGTCAACGATTGCCCTTCTGCCAGGCAGGGGCAATGAGTTAATAATAGTAAGGCTTAGTCTACAATCCCACCAGCACCAGCAGTTCACCCAACTTAGTAGGGTATGTCGTCTGGTAGAGGTGGCGGTCAGTGCCAAGACAGGTTATTTGCTCTCCAGGCACGTCAAGATCAGGAAGATTTCCCTGATGTGGTCACTGGTACGTTACGAGTGTTTAATTTAGATGTTTATGCATAATTAGATCTAGGGGCTACTATTACCTTTGTAACTCTCCTTATATGAGTAATCTTAGGTGTCAATCCAGAAACTCTTTTAGAACCCTTCTCAGTCTCTACTCTAGTTTGTGACCCAATTATAGCTAGACGGGTTTACAGAAATTTCCCTGTCACGGTATCTTAGAAAGTAACCTTAGCAGATCTTGTAGAGTTAGAAATGGTAGATTTGGTATCATTATAGTCATGTATTGGTTACATTACTATAATGCCTCAGTCGATTGTAGAACTAGGATCATTTGGTTTCAGTTTCTAACTAGCTAGTCTTAGAATAGAAGGGTAGTAGATCAGTGCGTATAGGTCAAATGATAGCTTACCTTAAGGCCAAAAAGGTGATCTAGAGGGTGTTGTAGCACATGTTGAGGAAAAAAGGGAACGAATTAGCAAACGATGTTCATCCGCTTGCTCTCTTAGGAATAAGTCATACAGACACATCAGATGGTGGAGTGATAGTCCAGAATAGATTAGAACCTTCATTAGCTGCGGAGATTAAGGGAACACATGACAGTGATCCTATATTATTTCAGTCGGAAAGTGTAGTTCAACAACAGAAAGTAGAAGTTTTCTCCCAATGGGGAGATGGTCGCTTATGTGTTCCTAAGGTGGATGAGTAGTTGAATCAACCATGAAGGAAAGTATCCTCATCTCTTTCCTTCCTATTCCATTTCAGCATGAGGTAATAGTTCCTCTCTAGTCTCTCATAGTTGACTGTTGCGTAAGTTCAGTCGTAGTATCATGTTCCTCCAGTTGTACCTACATTTTGAGCATATTTGTATGTTCTTGGAACTCAGTTTAGTTAGATATGAGTTTCTAGGACTTAATGGTAGGGATTGAAGCTCCTTCCCTTTATACTCAGTTATTTTTGACATAATTCAAGGACAAATTTTCCCAAGGGGGAGATAATGTAACCTCTCGAATCTCAAAATGAAGAAAAATCCTAGATTTCAGAAAACTGGTGCCACTACCAACGGAACCACCCACAGATTGTAGGTGAGACCATGGATCGTCGGTGGGGTTTCGTCGATAAGGCCCAAATCTTTATAGTCTCTAATCCCACCCACGATCTACCAGTACGGTCCGTGGTTGGACCTACGGACCGTTGGTCTGACCATAGGTGAGGTTAATAACTAGTTAGAGGGAAATTGTTGTTTGGTCAACTTCAAATAGTCATAACCCTTATCACAAAATAAATTAGGTGGCACATAACATAACAAATGATAGATAATTGAATCTTCTTTCCAACACCACCAAGTTTGATAAAATCCCATCTCCGAGTAAAAAGTTATGCTCATTTTAGTGAAGCATTACCGGGTAGACTTGACTGACGAATCCAAACGATGGCCGGTAGGTCAAATGACTGACCGTCGTTCCCTTCATGGATGGGCTTCGTCAAAATTAAGTTAAGGTTATTTTGGTCTTTTTCCCTATGTGTTGGGAACTTAAACTACGTCATTTGATGCCTAAACTATGTCGTTTTACTCATAAAAAGCCTAATAAGCTAGTCAGACATACCCAAAATGCTTATTCTCCAAATATCATCAAAATTAGAATGAAAGGAGGAGAAAGAGGTGCAAGTTTCTTTCAAGAACAAGCAGCAGTGTTCTTCATGTTTCAGCCTCGAAATTCAAAGGATTTCTCTCTGAATTTCGTCACCAGGTATGTGGGATTTCACTAGTAGGTTCCTTTAATCCACTAAGTCCCTACAATTCAATCATGTTCTTCATTCCTTTTATCTTGTTTAGACCCAAGGTTTCTAGAAGTTTATATGATTGTTGCGATTTAGCTGTTATAGTATTCTTAATCAGATTATCATAGTTTCGTAACATTGTTGTTTAATTCCTTGCATGAAGTTTAGAACCCTAGGTGTGTAGATTCGTTTAGTTCATGAATTACACTAGCTAGGTCAGATAAACATATATACATGCTCCAGTTAAGAATGTTTCATTGTCAGTATTTAAATGTTGCATTTTCAGATTTGCATGTCAGAACATTGAGTTATCCAGTATTTCAATTATGTTGTTTATACACATTCCTTTTGGGAATAGGCATAGACCGAGTTGGACTAGGGTTCAGCATACCCTCATAGTCTCACAACTACGTGCCCCGTAGGTTTATGAGTCCCCTTTATTTGGTATCATCTTTAGTAATCACATCATTCATGCCTTTATACCCCTGTCAATTAATATTGATTCCTATCGATGGGGTGTATACATCGAACAATCATGCCTTTATACTCCTGGAAAGGTATAATGGGTCCTGTCGATGGGGCATATACATTGGACTCTACGTTTAGCTCACGTGCTTTTATGGCGGTTAATAGTAGCTCCCACAATAAGACTTTAGTGCATTTGACCAGGTTTTCGGTTATAGTTCAGCATTCAATCTTAGTATGTCATGTTCAGAATTAGTACCTGGTCATTGCATTTAGTTTAGTCTTCAGTATATTCCAACATTTACATTCAGTTCAGATTATATCATTGCTTAGTATGCTTTGTTTAGTTTATGTATTTTATTCATCTATATTCTATATCGTGCATGCTCAGTACATTCCAAGTACTAACATATACTTGATGAGTCCACAATTTGGACTCTTTGTGGGCTTTATTTCTGATATATTTAGTGCCCCCAAATCCATATTTTATCTCAATAACTGATGAAAACCCTTGAGTTTTAGGTATTTGGAGTTAGACACAAAGCATCGACACTATTGGGTAAAAAGGAACAAAGAAAGCTAAAGGAATGAAGAAATGAAGACCTAATGATCGATGATGTGATTCGGTGAATCACCAATATCATTTGGAGATTCACCAAATCGCCAAGATACCGCCTAAAGTTACCGAATGCTGGAGCTAAAATGGGGGCGTATTCAGCGAGCATCAACTATATTTGGCGTATCACCGATCTAGTCATCGAAGGACAACCAGGTCGCCAAAAGTATGAAAAAAGATACAAGCAAGTGTTGATGGGCTAGATGGAAGGATAAAGGGTGAATTGTGGAGTCATTTGGTGATCCTGACCTAGATCGCCTAAAGTTACAGTAGCCAAACAAAGAAAAAGCAAAATATGAAGGCGAGATGAAGAGAAATTAGGGATTTGCTGATCCGTCAGCGATACCCGACTTACTTCATAGAATAGTCCTGAGCAGTGACACTTTAAACTTGTTTAAATTGGTTTTGACTAGAGAGAGAAATTCATTTAGAAAGTGAGGAAAAAATTACTTAGAGAGAAAAAATTACCAAAGGGTTTAGTGAGTGATTTTTAGCAAGATTTTGAGAGAGATTTTGTTAGAGAGGAGATTATCAATTGATTTTCATCTATAATTCTCATTTTGTACCCAACTATGGGAATGATAATTGATTTTGATCTTCTTATTTTTGAAAAGAGTGGCAAAAACACTTTTATCATGAAGCCAATTCTTGAATTTACTTAGTAGGTATTTGTTAGTTGCAAAGAATGGTGTTAATTTGAAGTGGATCTAAGTTGTTGTTGTGTTTCAAGGTTGAATTGCGCTACTTTGTGTATCAATTTCAGAGCTGTGCACTTGCTCAAGAGAGAGAGGTGTGGAACAAAGGTGGCAATCTTAGCATCCTTAGTAGTGGGTTTCCTTGGTTTCAGCTCGAGAGAGTGAAACAAGTGACCCTTCCTTTGTATCCATCTCGAGAGAGTGGATTTTATGAGGGTAAAGAGTTGGGCTTCTTTCGATTGGTGTTGAAGTTCAAGAGAATTCAACATAGAAAAGGTAATTGTTCGAGAGAAAGTTACCTTATATATGGTTAGACCTACCCACAACAAATTATCCCGTTATGAGCAGTAACGTTTATCCATTTCGTTGAGATTCAATAATTGGCTGATCAATTCCCCAAGTTTTACTCTAATATTTGATTGCTTGTGTTGAAGTGTAAATTTGGATTGGTAGTTAAAACCCAAAATTTGAGATTTGAACATTAAATGCGCAAGAATTGTTTGACTGAAGAGATTGTCATTGTACTTTTAGTATTGAATTTGAAGGAAGTACTACTCCCTATGGGAACGAACCCAACCCTTGGTTGGGTTATATTACTACACGTGGACGTTGTCACTTGAACTGTAAGTAGTGTCTTAATACGTGAAATCAAAATGGTGTCACTGCTGGGGAGTAGCATTCCTTATAATTCTTTGATTAAAGTTTTGACACTCTCAAAAATCATTGGCTACAGTTGAAGTAGTTTTGGCTGCTTTGTGTAGGTATTGGTTGGAGTATGTAGAAGTGAACATGAGTGAGAAAGAGATGAATGATAGCCAAGCAGGTCATCGAGAGTGTATAGACGATATCAATAGTATCTACAACCCAGCTCAATCAGGTGGGATGGGTGCAATTTTCATCCCACAGACTGATGAAAATGTGAAGTTTGAAGTCACTAGCACAACTCTTCACCTTTTTCCAAATAAAAGAACTATATGGAGGGTTAGATCATGAAGACCCGCATGATCTTGTGAGAAACTTTACTGAGGTTTGCAGCCCTTTTTCATTCAAAAATGTGTCTCAAGAGTCAATTCAGCTGCAGTTATTTCCACTTTCCTTAACAGGACAAGCTAATAAATGGTTAGCCGAGTTACCAAACAATTTCATCACATCATGGGAGGAGCTGGTTATAGCATTTAACACAAGATTCTTTCCTCTATAAAGGATGATGAAACTTAGAGACTAAATTCAAAGTTTCAAGTGACGGGAGGGGGAACCCATCCATGAAACGTGGGTGAGAGTGAAGAAGCTCCTACTTAAATGTCCAACTCATTGGCTACTAGACGATTTGTTACTTAAATATTTTTACCGGAGTCTAGATTCGGTTAATAAAGGAGTGGCTTATCAATTGGTATGAGGAAGAACAATGTTACAACTATTTGATATAGCTTCGTTTCTTCTAGATGACATGACTAGGATAAACCAAGCATGGTATACCCAAGAGGATCAAGTCTCTCCTTTTCATTTTTGATTAACGCAAGAGTAACTTGATAAAGAGAGAGAGGGAGGAGAACATCAAAAAGATGTTGACTCAAATGGAAGTTCTACAAGAGCACATGAAGGGGAAATGCAAAGTGTATAGAGTTGAGGAGGGTTCTTCTTCCGGTTACTCAAGGCTGGGGAAGAATCAAGGTTGGAACTCCAAGCAGTATGAGGAGGGTTTCCACCCACTCTATCTAGAACGAGGCAGACATCACGGTTGGAACTATCATAAGGAAGAAAAAAAAAAGACATACTATCAAGATTGGGCTGAGCAATATGATTATTGGAGAGGGGAAGATGATTATGAGGAGAACCATACTCACTCAAAAGAAAGCCTAAAATCAAAAGGGAGTGGAAGGAGTCCTCGGGTGAATGACTTGTTGTCACACATACTTGACAAAGTTGAAGGTTTGGATGATTTGTTGAAAGGGATGAAAGATGAATTTTCATCATTGAACAGTAAAGTGAACACTCAAGGCTCGGGGAGAATCAAGGTTGGAACTCCAAGCAGTATGAGGAGGATTTCCACCCACTCTATCTACAACGAGGCAGACATCAAGGTTGGAACTATCATAAGGGAGAAGAACAAAAGAGATACTATCAAGATTGGGCTGAGCAAAATGATTATTGGAGAAGGGAAAATGATTATGAGGATAACCATACTAACTCCAAAGAAAGCCCAAAATCAAAAGGGAGTGCAAGAAGTCCTCGGGTGAATGACTTGTTGTTACACATACTTGACAAAGTTGAAGGATCGGATGATTTGTTGAAAGGGATGAAAGATGAATTTTCATCATTGAACAGCAAAGTGAACACTCATGTCGACGCTATAAAGACACTCGAAGGATAACTGAGTGTATTATCAGCTCAGTTGAAACCAAAGATAACAAAGGAATGTGATGATAGAGGGATGGCTGTAGTTACTCATAGCGGAAAGGTGGAAATAGATAATGTGATGGGAAATAAAGATGTTCAAAAGCAGGAAGAAGGTGAAGGCATGGAGGAACAAGAGTTGCTTATTCATCAAAACGTTGCCAAAGAATAACAAAAGGAAGTAGACCAGCATGTTCAAATTCTAAAAATCATGTAACCCTTACCCAAAATACCTCCACCATTTACCCAATGATTAAAGAAGAAAAATGAAGATGAGAAGTTCAAGAAGTTCTTGTCAGTGTTTAAGACGCTATCAATCAACCTCCCCCTTGTGGAAAATATTGGAAATGTCGAGATATGCCAAGTTCATGAAAAAGTTGGTCACAAAGAAGAGGAGTTTGCATTTTGAGACAATTGAAGTTTCCCATAGTTGTAGTGCAATTAATACTAAGGAGATGATAAAAAAGAGAGAAGATCTCAGGGAATTCACTATTCCTTGCACCATAGGCATGCTCCAATTAGCTAAAGCTTTATGCGATTTGGGAGCAAGCATCAACTTAATTCCCTATGTGATATACAAACAACTTGGGTTTGGGTGAACCAAAAGCAACCACAATGAGAATCCTGATGGCAGACCGTTCAATGAAACATCATGTGGGGATACTTCATGACATCTTGGTAAAGGTCGATCGATTCAATTTTCCAACTGATTTTGTGATTTTAGATTGTGAAATAGATGCCGAAATACCCATTATCTTAGGAAGGCCATTCTTGGCACCCGGGAGAGCATTGGTAGATTTTGAAAGTAGAAAATTGAAGTATCGGGTGAACAAAAATGAAGTAACCTTTAATATTTGTAAATACATGAAACACCCAAGTGATATTCATCTGGTGTACACTGATGATGTTATTGATGAGGCGGTAGCGAGTGTAAGCCATTTGATGTTCATAAATGAACCCCTTGAAGTTGTACTTGCTAATTATGATGAATCCAAAGTTCAGGGCTATGAGGAAGTTGTAGCCGCCTTGTCTGGATTAGAACGGTATTCAAAGACTCCAACTATGTTGGATATTAACCTAAAAAATAGAGAGAGTCCTCCCGCAAAGCCATCAGTCGAAGAACAACCTAATTTGGAATTGAAAGCTCTTCCCTCTTATCTCTGATATGCTTTCTTGGGGCAAATAACACTTTACCAGTGATCACTGTAGTTGACTTGCTTGAATGGCAGGTGAAATTTCTCCTTGAAATGTTGCGAAAACATATAAAAGCTATAGGATGGATCATCGCTGATATAGTGGGCATTCCTCCCGGTATTTGTACTCACAAAATTTATCTTGATAATGATTGTAAGCCTAGTGTTGAGCATCAGCGGAGATTAAACCCAGCAATGCAAGAAGTGGTAAAAAAGGAGATCATCAAGTGGTTGGACGCGCGTGTGATCTACCCTATTACGGATAGCAAATGGGTAAGCCCGGTGCAATTTGTATAGAAAAAAGAGAGGTATCACCGTAGTCCCAAATGCAAAGGTGGAGCTTGTGCCGACTAGACCGGTGACCGGGTTAAGGGTATGCTTGGATTATGGAAAGCTAAATTCATGGACTGGAAATGATCACTTTCCAATGCCTTTTAAGGATTAAATGATTTATCGGCTATTAGAGAGAGGCTGATACTGCTTTCTAGATAGGTACTCCGGTTACTTCCAAATCTCTATTGCGCCGGAAGACTAAGAGAAAACCACCTTCACCTGCCCTTATGAAATGTTTGCATTTAAAAGAATGTCATTTGGGCTATGTAATGCCCCGGCAACATTTCAGCATTGCATGTTATCCATTTTTGCGGACATGGTAGAAGACTCTATGGAGGTATTCATGGATGACTTTTCAGTTGTAGGGGATACATTTGAAGAATGCTTGGCACACTTGGGGAAAGTACTCTAAAGATGTGTGGAAAGAAACGTGGATTTGAATTGGGAGAAGTGTCACTTCATGGTGAAAGAAGGCATAGTTCTTGGGCATAAGGTGTCACAAAAGGGATTCAAAGTCGATAGGACTAAAATTGAGGTGATTAAGAAACTACCTCCGCCGATTTCAGTGAAGGGTGTTTGCAGCTTCTTGGGACATTCCGGTTTCTACCGAAGGTTCATCAAGGACTTCTCAAAGATTGCACACCCACTATGCAATCTCTTGGAGAAGAAAGTGAAATTTTATTTTGATGACGCTTGTATGGCGGTGTTTCGATGTTTGAAAGAAAAATTGGTATCCACCCATGTCATTATCATTCCTGATTGGTCCGAATCTTTCGAAGTAATATGTGATGCTAGTCGCACGACATTGGGGGTGGTATTGGGGAAAAAATGCAACAAACTTTTTCACCCAATTTATTATGCAAGCAGGACTCTAAATAGTGCTCAATGTAACTATGCCGTCACTAAACAAGAGTTGCTTGTAGTAGTCTATGCATTTGAGAAATTATGGGCATACTTCTTAGGTACTAAAGTGATTGTTTACACTAACCATGTTGCACCCATTTACTTGATGGAAAAGAAGGATGCAAAACCAAGGTTGATAAGGTGGGTGTTACTATTACAAGAATTTGACTTTGAGGTCAAAGATAGAAGTGGCTATGAAAATCAGGTGGCTGACCACTTATCAAGGTTGGAGGGCAAGGAGAATGACGAGCTTGAGGTTGACATACACGATTCCTTCCCCGATGAACAAGTGTTTGCAATGTCCCTCAAACAAACTCCCTAGTATGCAGATTTTGCAAATTACATTGTGTGCGGACTAATGTCGGGTGAGCTGAACTTCAACCAACAAAAGAGGTTCATGTTCGACGTTAGAAGGTACTTTTGGGATGAACTATACTTGTTTGAGAGTGTGTAGATCATATCATTAGAAGGTGTGTTCCAGAAGAAGAATCGGTAGGAATTCTCCATGCTGTCATGCTTCTCCAGATGGAGGCCACCATAGTGGTGTGCGCACGACCGCTAAAGTTCTCCAAAGTGGATATTACTAGCCATCCCTCTACAAGGATGCACATGAATTTGTGAAGAAATGCGCTCATGTTTACCCCTTACTCCTATTTTAGAAGTGGAACTATTGGATGTTCGGGGAATCCATTTAATGGGCCCATTTGTGATCTCGTTTGGAAATAAATATATCTTGGTGGTTGTAGATTATGTTTCCAAGTGGGCGGAGGCTATTGCACTTCCAAATAATGAAGGAAAAAAAGTTGTCCAATTTCTGAAATGCTATATCTTTGCGAGATTTGGCACTTCTAGGGCGATTATTAGTGAAGGGGGATCCCACTTTTGCAACAAGTGGTTCTCCGCTGCATTAAGCAAGTATGGGGTGAAACATAAAGTAGCAACCCCATATCATCCCCTAGCAAGTGGCCAGGTCAAAGTGTGAAATAGGGAGATTAAAAGCATCTTGGCCAAGATAGTGAATGCCAACAAAATTTATTGGTCTCGCAAGCTCGATGATGCACTATGGGCATATCACACCGCTTACAAAACACCTATTGGGATGTCTCCATATCAACTAGGTTTTGGTAAATCTTGCCATCTACTCGTTGAGTTGGAACACAAAGCGTTGTGGGCATTGAAAGCTTTAAATCTGGACTGGACAAAGACCTCAAGGGGGAGAGTGGAGCATTTAAACGAATTGGATGAATTCAGATTTAGAGCTTATGAAAGTTCAACCCTTTACAAGGAAAAAATGAAGAAATGGCATGATGCTAAAATCCTTAAGAGGGAGTTTAGAGTGGGAGACTGGGTGTTGCTATACAATTCCCAACGTAGACTATTTCTAGGAAAGCTCAAGTCCAAATGGTGAGGACCATTTAGAGTGACAAGAGTATTCACCAATGGTGCAATAGAGGTTGAGGGTCAAGAGGGACCTGCATTTAAGGTGAATAGGCAACGCTTAAAATTATACTTTGGAGAATGCCAGGATATTTTTTTGACGAAGGTGGTGTACTTGGAAGATGCTTGAGAGCATTTCCGCGTCGTGCCACGACGTTAAATAAGGCGCTTCTTGGGAGGCAACCCAAGTGTTAGTGTTTTAAATAATGTGTATGTTGACTTTCTGGGAGTATGGATCTTAATTTTGATGATTCTTTGTTAGGAGTCCTCCAGGATAACCTCGTTGATTGCCCGGTATACTTAAATTGTTATCCTAACTTTTATATTGACATTAATGATCCTAATGTCATAGACTTGTTGACACTCAATGTCAAAACTAAGAACTTCACCAGCAAAGCCAATACTCGTGAGATAGCAATTATCTATCGAGTTTATTATAGGCTTATGAAAAGCACTCTTGCATCAAAGGCTCGTACTGAGAGCCAGAAAGGTGTAACTATGCTTATGGAAGCCAACCATGAATATAGTACTATTTTTGTCCCTCGACTTCTCAATTGGAACGATGTACTTTCCAACAATGATTGGCGTTTTGAATCCATAACCCAACCTTTCTCCTCTCACTCTAAGAGATCTCAAATTGAAAGGGTCATTCAGTTCCCTGATGGGTCTATAGAACTCAAGTTCCTTGACAATTCTTTTACTAGATCTTCATCACATAGAAGATCGTCTTGGTCTAGTCCGTCGACTTCATGTCCGTCGAGACCCATTCCTAGACCTACTTCTTCTTCAAAAACCTCTAAGGAAGCTGAAGCTATTCATGTTGATAACAACAAAGGAAAAGTCATCGGAGTAGACTTTTCGGGAGATATCCCTAAAGTCTTTTATTAAGATCACCCTACTAGCCCCACTGCTAGAGTGATGGAGCCACCCAGGTGACAAAACCAAGATGGATCACGATCCTCAAGATAGGTGATACTTTCAATCCTGATCAAGGTATCCTTCACAAACTTTGGACTCATCCAGACAACCAGACAAAGAGAAAATGGTATTTTGCTACCTATACTCTTCAACAAAGAGAAACCTTTAGGGACTTAGAGATGGCTTACAAGGTTGTTGAATCTATTACTCCTCCTCTTGAAGGACTCAATATTCTTGTTGCAGGAACCATCAACAAAGCTTCTCCTTTCAAAGAAAAGTGCGATAAGCCTTCCTTTTTCATCACTCCAGCTGACATAGATCGAGTAGTAGAACAAAACAACTACTTCAGCAAAATTCTTCATGTCATTTCCAGACAAATAGAAGATTCTAAATCATCCATTAGTAGAAGACCTAGTCCATCTTCCACTTCATCCAGTCATAATATTGAACCAAACCCAAGATTCAAACTCACTGAGTTCTTTAGAGAAAAATTCCCTAAATTCAAAGATACTTTTAAAATTTCTGGAAATGTCATTGACAAAAATCAATGAACAACTTTCCAACTTCAATATTTCCACCAAAGAAGGGAAAAACCAAAAGACTGTCTACCCTCTAAGAAAAAGACTCTCTCATACATAAACTCTCAAATGATCATTTTCATAACATAAAAAATTATCATAAACGTCCTTCTTTCCCAGAACTTCAGTATGAGGAAAATGCTTTCTTATCCACTTCTTCTCATGAAGGAAGAGGCATCATCGAATGGAACATTCATGGCCTAGCTGAGGATCAAATCTACAACAAGCTCCATGAAATGGTAGTTGTTATTACAGCATACAAAATTAGAAGCTCTACAGACAAAGAAGTTGCTATCATGATTGCTGTAGGTTTCACTAGCATGTTAAAACATTGGTGGGAGAACTACTGAAACAATGAAGCTAAGCACCTCATCTACAATGCTATTGCAACATAAATCGTAGTCAAAACCGAAGGAGTTACTGAGGCTACTACTCAAGTTACGAGAGAAGATGTTTGTGCCACACTTCTCTATCATATCGCTAAACATTTCATTGTCGAGCCCAAACTCTTTCAGTATAGGAGTCTCCAAATCCTGAACAACCTCAATTGTCCTTCTCTAGACAACTTCATTAAATACAAACATGTTTTCCTTAGCAATGTTATGATCCGTCCAGACTATCATTTGGATTTCTGGAAAGAACGCTTCATAGGTGGTCTTCCTCCTTTGTTTGCTAACAAAGTCAGAACCAAAATCTAGGATCAGAACGATGGTCGTATCCCTTATAGTCAATTGACTTACGGAGAACTCGTCTGCACCATCATCATTGTAGGACTCAAACTCTGAACAAATATCAAACTTAAGCAACAACTTAAGAAGAAGCAATCTTCTTCTAGAAGAGAATTGGGAAGTTTCTGTCAAGACTTCGGCTTTATTACTCCTCTAGATAGAGTGAAGAAAGACAATAAAGAAAAGAACTCTCACCGATCTAGCTCTCGAAGAAGTGACTCTACAAAACCCAGATAGAAGAAATCTAGGTCCAAGAGGCCCAGAGATTCTCAAAAAGATGTTTGTTGGACATGCGGGAAAACTAGACATAAATCCAGTGAATGTCGTTCCAATACCACAAAGAAGAAGATCAACCTTCTTGGCATTGATGAAGACAACAAGGATAAACTCCTTTCTATTCTTGATGAACCTTTTTCTGACTCTTCACACTCTTCTGATGAATACTGTGATGATGAAGATATCAACCTTGATCATGAATCAGATAACAGCCAATGTGTCAAAGATTGCAATTGTACTGAAGCTTTTTGTACTTGCGACAGTACTCCCCAAAAAATTAGAGTCCTCTCTAATGATTCTAAAGAAGCCCCATTCGATGTCATCCAACATATCAATGATGAAGACCCCAAAAAATGTTTTCTTCTGGAACTTAAACATTTCTCACTCAACACTGATAATCCTAAACCCCGGCCAGTTGTTGAACCATTCAGCATGAAGCAAATCATGAATCGCGTAGACAACCAATCTGAACCTTCCATTTCAAATCTTCGTCATGAGGTTTCTACTCTCAAGGAAGAAATCAGAAATATTAAATCTCGACTCGGAAAGGTCGAAACCGATAACCTTACCAACCAGGTACTCAAGAAGGCTTCATTACAGGATCTAGATTCTGACCACAAATCCTCTCAAGGTAATGGAGATGACTCTATTAACAACGATAATTTGGCTGAACCTTTCTTCACCAAGACTGGTAATCACCCCTCTACTTCTGAAGCTCCTAGAGTAACCGTAATTTCTTCAGTCAAACCTCAGAGTCACCATATATCTGTTAGAATTGTACTTGATAAAAAATTTGTTATTAATAAAATTGCTTTGCTTGACAGTGGTGCAGATCGTAACTGCATTGTAAAAGGTATTGTTCCTACACAGTATTTGCAAAAAAGTACTTCAAAATTATACTCCACTACAGGAGAACTTTTGAAAATAAATTATAAACTTTCTAAAGCTCATAAATGCAATAATGGTATTTGCTTAACGAATGACTTTGTGATTACTGAAGATATCATTCATGGCATTCCTTTTATAACTCAAATAAAACCTTATATTATTGATTTAAATGGTATTAAAACCAATATTCTTGGAAAAGATTTACATTTTCCTTTTGTCAAACTTCTTTCACATGATGAATGTAATTTTATCAGGGAAAATACAGTTTTTTGAATCAATAACCTTTCTCAACATATCACCTTTTTAAAGGATGAAATTAGAGTAAAGATAATCGTGCAGATTTTAAAAACCCCAGAGATGCAATTTGAACAAGAAATATGCTTAAATTTTCAAAATGCTTTTTGGGAAACAAAAAGACATATTGTTGAATTCCCATACATTGAAGGATTCAATGAACAGGCCATTACTACTAAATCAAGGCCCATTCAAATGAATGACAAAAATGATGGAATTTTGTAAGAAAGAAATAACATTCTTTTGCAAAAAAAAAATCATTAGAGTTTCTAATTCTCCTTGGAGTAGCTCTACTTTTTATGTCAATAAAAATGCTGAGAAAGAAAGAGGAGCATCCAGGTTAGTTATAAACTACAAACCTCTTAATTCTGTTTTAAAATGGATTAGGTACCCAATACCTAACAAAAGAGATCTTCTGAAAAAGAACTTTTAAAGCTAATATTTATAGCAAATTTGATATGAAATCAGGTTTTCGGCAAATCCAAATTTTTGAAAAAGATAAATATAAAACTTCTTTCAATGTCCCTTTTGGACAATATGAATGGAATGTTATGCCATTTGGATTCAAGAATGCTCCTTCTATATTCCAAAATATCATGAATTCTATATTCAATACTTATTCTTATATGTCTATTGTTTACATCGATGATGTGTTGATTTTCTCTGAAAACATTGATTCTCATTTTAAACATCTCAATACTTTCTTCAAGATTGTTAAGAATAATGGTTTAGTTGTTAGTGCTAAGAAATTATGCTCTTTCAAACTACCATCAGGTTTCTAGGTCATGACCTCTACCGAGGACCTTACAAACCTATTTACAGAGCCATAGAGTTCTTTTCCAGATTTCCCAATGAAATTTTTGATAAAATGCAACTTCAGAGATTCCTAGGAAGTCTCAATTATGTGGCTGATTTTATTCCCAAGGTCAAACAAGTTTGTGAGCCTTTGTACAAAAGGCTTAGAAAAACACCAGTCACATGTAGTTCTGAACAAACCCAAGCAATCATTTGTGTCAAAGCTTTAGTATAGAGTATCCCTTGTTTAGGAATCCCTAACCCAGATGCATGTATGATTGTAAAAACCGATGCTTCTGATTCCATTTATGAAGGAATTCTAAAACAAAGATTAGATCCTGAATCTGCTGAACAACTTGTTCGTTTTACTTTCGAAATCTGGAATTCCATCCAAAAGAATTATTCTACTGTCAAAAAAGATGTCTTATCTATATGTATCACTAAGTTTCAAGACGATCTTATAAATAAAGAATTTTTACTAAGAGTAGATTGTAAATCTGCTAAAGAGATTTTACAAAAAGATGTAAAGAACCTTGTTTCAAAACAGATCTTTGCTAGATGGCAAGCTCCACTATCTAGTTTTGATTTTGAAATTAATTTTATTAAAGGAGAAAATAATTCCCTCCCAGATTTCTTGACAAGATAATTTTTACAGGGAAGCAATGAGGCCCAGCATGCGGCCCCTGAAACCAGATTCACCCTAGAAGACCCAACAAATGGCTAGACCATTTGAAATTCTTGCCACAAGATTGTTTCCATAAAGACCAACTGCTCTACAGAGGGCAAACATTATTATAGACTAAGGGTTCCAGAATAGGTATACTGCTTTAGCAGCTTACCCAAAGTTACAGGTAAACACCCCTACCAAACTAATCAGTCAAAATATAGAACAAGAATCAACATCCTCTTCGGTTCAAACCAAAGAAAGTTATACTATGAAGGCCCCTGAGACCTTTGCACAGGTGGTGAAACCTTTGACAGGGAAAAAGCCTGATACATCTCCAGCAAAAGAAGAATTTTAATTCTTAACAAAGCAAGCTTTGCCAATCATGGCTATAGACAAACAATACAAGAGAGCTCCTATTGCTAGTCTCATCAACATAGTTTATTTACAAAATAATTTTGTGGATACAGATAATCCACTCAAAACTCAAAGATACTATATAGCCATTTTAGTAGACACATAGTCGATTATTATTGGGCACACTATGAGTGACAAGAATCTGAAATATATCAACTATTCCAAATTTACCATCAAGAGGGTCCTGTCTCCATCAGAATGGTATGCATATCACCTCCTTACTCCCATTGCACTATCAATGCCTCATAAGCCGCAAACTTATAATTGGCATGATTATAAAAATGCATGGTTCAATTTTATATATATTAGACCAGGACACACATGGTTCATCAAATATTGTCCAGATATGGCCAAGACAATTATTCCCAGATGGTTCTATGAATGGTGGAGCTATTTTGGAGGAAACAGGGAAATCCTTCCCCAATAATTTCTCCGGAGATTTGAAAATTTTCAAATCAAGGAAGAAATCTCTACATTGCCAGAATACATTAAAATGTGTAAATACTTTATTAAGAAAAGGATTTTTTATATTTTATCATGGAACTTTGCTAAGACAGAGTCAGATAGAATCAAGTATCTCTCCAAAGAGATCAAAATTCAAGGATAGACCCTCAAATTAGTGTCTAAACCTCAAGTCAAGGTATCGCCCAGAGCAGCATCACCATCAAAGAATGCACCAAAAGAGAGATTAAAGAAAGCTCTTAATGAAATGGATGATGATCAGTCCAGCGAAGAAGACATTATGCTTCTCTAAGAAGAAGTCACATCTCAAAACGATAATGGAGACATGCTAGACCCCACTAGGATAGCTGCAGCTTATATCGACTCCTATTAAGAACATGAGAATGACCTTTGAGAGAAGTAGAGGTTCAAAGAACCGGAATTGCTTTTCCCAAAAGGCAACTTACTGTTCCTAAAAGGAATCTTGAAAAGAGGTCTCTTATTAAAAGAAGACAAAAGCCATCAACCTTGTTTTTAAAAAGAAGACCACTGTTTCACCCACTAAGCTACTTTATTAAAAGAAGTAGGCCCACTATCAATGTCGGCAAGATCTTAGCCATACACTTGTACACCTAAGATAAGAAGGCATTCTCTTCGTCTTCTATATAAGAGGACATTCTCATAACATTTAAGGCATCAGAAAATTTCCCAAAATATTTTGAAAACCTCTTGTAATCCCTTTCTCTCCTTTCGAGTTATGGAATAAATCTTGTTTTTGTAAGTAATTTCCTTTTATTTAAGTATTGTCTTATGTTTTAAATATAAAACCTTCGTTCCTTTTTTATTGGATCTTTGATATGAACGTTCAAAAGACTATAACAAAATATAGAAGGTGCTAAAATATATGAAGAGAGTACAAACAAAGTTTATGACTACATACATTTTTATGACTAAGTATTCTAATGAAAGTAAAAAAACTGAATAAACAAAAGTTGGTGGTAACAACACAACAAATAAACCTTATGGGAAACCTTCCTCCTCTCTTCAGAGGGAACGGTCTGGCTCTGATACCAAATAGGGGAGTAGATAGGCTGAGGGCACGAGAAGCAACACACGGTGCAATATTCATGTAAAGCTTGAGACGTCAAATGGAAACGGACAATAGTCATGACTAGCTCACAACTCAATAGCTTTCTATGTAAACTTTAGGCGTTCACGTCCATATAGGCGGTATGCCATGCAACATCCTCAAGAGACAACTATCACAACTTTTAGACTACACAACCATCAAAAACTCCGCAAGATTCCAACCACAATAGCTACCTTACTTTTAAGTAGTAAACCGTACAGTGATACAACTTTTCCCGACAAAACATGGGATTTTCACGACTCTCCTGGCCTATAGCACCCTTCAACAGTCTGGGAACAAGTTCTATTCTACCGTTACCATCTTACGTACTTAATTATTTCCAGAAGGTTATTGTAATCACAACAAGTGATGAAATGGTAAAATTACTATGTAGTTGTATCAAGATGATTTTGATAAACTCAAAAAGCCATTGAAATCACTTACGGTAAAACTTGCAGGATATTGAAACCATTGAGATAACAAACAAGAAGACTTGCTGAGTGTTTTCTCTTACTCCGTTATTTCAACTACCAACCGCACCAAACTTTCCATCCCCCCCCCAATAGATAAGAACAAGAGAGAGGTTCATCTAACCATCTTTTTATTCATAACTGAAAATATACAAAAGTGTCGTAGAACTAAAGATATTTTCTGAGAAAAACTCTTAAGACTCTAAGCTATGACTCTTGTTTTTTCTCTAACCTATTCTAAGCTAATCCAAATCTAAGACTTGGCCTCCCTTTTAAAGGAGAATGTGGCGTAATACAAATAAACCAAAATTAAAAAGATTATCTCACATGGCACACTATTCTAGTAATAGACAAGCCCTATCCTACCTAAAATTAGTAAACCATTATCCAAAATCACTATCTTTATGTAATATAATAAAAGACAACAAATTTTATTCAAACTTGGCGCCACTTAACATGTGAAGGAGCCTACTAAAACAAAACAAATAAAACAAACTAAATTGTTGCCATGTGACAACACGTGCAAGCTGGTGGATGAGCAGCATGTAGAAGACTCCAAGCAGGTGTGTAAGCTACTTGTAGACATCTGTCAAGCAGGTGGATAAGCTACTTGTATGAAACATCAAGGTAGGTGGACAAGCTACTTGTATGAAACATCAAAGTAGGTGGATAAGCTACTTGTAGGAGGCTTGCACGCAGGTGGATAAGAAGCTTATTGGAAAAATATTTTAGGAAGTCTTTTGACAAACTTTGCTAGGAAGTTTAACAGTAAACCTTGGTGGGTAAGTGGTAATTTATTGCACATGTCATCAGGCGTCATTCAATTATGCAGAGGTTGACGGTGTTGAAGATGATCTTGAATATCCTTCTTCTATCCACCAATCGTCACTATGTTTGGTTTGAGGTCGCAGAAGCTTAGCGTCCAATTTTTTTGTTCATGGTCGGGTTCAGTTCTGAATTTTCTTCAAACTGTCTCAGGCCTTGACAAGAAATCTGCCATGATATTTTCTTTTCCTTTGAGATGCTTTACTTGAAATTTATAAGGAGAGAACCATTGTTCCCATCGAAGGATTTGAGGGTTCGGGATGATCTTTGGGTTTGTCTGGATCATCTTTGGGAAAGCTCTCATATGCATTTCAATTAGAATTTCTATATACATTAGGAAAGAAGTTAAACTTCTTAATTGCATTTTTGACAGCTAGAATCTCTTTGAATGTGGAATGATAATATTGTTCTGCATCCTTAAACTTTCCACTAGCATATCTACATATCTTGAGCTGACCATCTTTTTCTTCTAAAAGGATAGCACTACAGTATTTATTACTAGCATCAGTCTGCAATATCTTCAAACCATCAGAAGGAATATGAAGTGTTTTGACCTCCTTGGATATGTCATTTATTTTGCGTACTGCATCATCTTAGTCCTTTCCCAAAGCTGGAGTCATTTTTGTTAACATTTTCGTTAGTGGAGAAATGTACGTACAGACACCTGGGATAAAATCTCGAACGTAATTTATCACACCAAGAAATTGCTGCAGTTGTTTGACTGTGAAGTTAGTAACAGGGAATTTTATCAACTCCTCGCAAATGTGTGGCCTTGGGATATATGCTCCATGAGCGAAATGCATTCCTAAGAATTTTATTTCACCTTTCATACGAATCATTTTCTTCTCGGATACCATGATGCCATATTGCTTCACTAATTGATAGAATTTGTGAAGAATGCCAAAGTGTTCCTCCGTTGCATCACTAAATAATAGGATATCATCAATGTATACTAGCGATGTGTGGAGTTTTGGCAGGAAAATATTAATCATGGCCGTTGGGAAAATAGAAGGGGTCGTTTGAGACCAAATGGCATAACTTTCCACTAGTAGTGGTGGTCCGGTATGCAGAAACCAATTTTGGACGTATCTTTTAGATGGATACCTAATTGCTAGAAGCCTGGTTTAAGATCAAACTTAGAGAAGTATTTGGCTTTGGCTAAATGTTAAAACATGGTCAGCTTATTCGGAATGGAGAATTTGTTATCTAGAAGGAAATGGTTAAGAGGTTGATAATTGATGATCAATTGAAATTTACCGCTTGCTTGTTCAGCTCATTTGTTGACGTAGAAAGCTTCACAAGACCATTGAGAATCAGATGGCTCAATTAGTGTGTATCCCAAAAGTTCATCACATTCCTTCTTAGCAACATGTAGCTGCTCTTGGTTCATCCCTGAGAGGATTGCTCTTGTAGGGTTGATATTTTCATTCCTCTTGAATAGGAGTTTGATTAAGAATTCTTCATTTAACCATAAAGGCTTATAATGCTTCTAAATGAACTCTCTGTGGGAATCTGCACATAATTCTTCTAGCAGTTGACACTTGATGTTCTTGACCCGTTCATCCTCAATAATTGGGAATAGCCTCGTAGTTGTTGTATATAGTTTGAACTTGTCCCTGAAGGCTATACCTTGGGTCCTTACCTTGAGTCGGTCATTGAGTTGCTTGTAGATATCGAATCCAATTATGAGATCCCTCCCTAGCATAATGGAGCCAAGTAACTTGGTTCTAAATTGTACACCTGGGAAGAATTCTATTGTGATATGATTCTTTGTGATCACCCTAGTTGTGAGAATCCCTTTAGAGGCTGTATTGAAATTTTGAAAATGTGGAATTCATTCATCCTTTGGAAGGACAGTACGGTTGAGCATTGATGCAGATGCTCATGTATCCATGAAAGCGATTACCTGGATAGGTCTATCCCATTTGGCTGGATAGATTTCAAGTTGGACATGAGGAGTCTCAATGTCTGTGATGACATTGACTTCCTTTTCCTTCAAATCAGATGTCTGAAATTATAAAAATATTCTGGCTGAGATTTAGGACCAAGGGAAATAGGAGTCACTTCTGGTGGCATTTCAACAACCACTCTATTATCCTTAATGGTGTAGATGCTAGTATGTTCTACTACATCGGCCAAGAGCTGGGCAGCTCTCTTTGCTTTCCTAGAGTATAGACAATCTCTTGTAAGGTGTGAGTTCTTCCAGCAAATGAAGCATATCCTTTCTTTTTTCTTTTTGGATTGCCTATTTGAGGGAAATTCATCCTCTAGCGGATTGGATCGTCCAGTTGAGGTAGATTCTTCCTCTCTTAGCTTAGTCATCCTTGCTATTCGGGCTTGCCTGTGGCATTTGCTTCTTCTTCTATTCCTTTGCTGGCATTTGGTGAGCTGTGGTTGCTCATCATTATCTAGGATTGTACCAAATTCTTCGGTCAGGTCAATATGTGCGATACTGGATTTACGATATTCATCTAAAGATGAATTACTTTGTTGTTCAACAGTATCTGAATTAATTTGTTTCTCAACAGTATCAAAGAAATCTTCATTTCCTGACAAAGTTTCCTTTATAAGGAGATTAGCATATAGATTATCATCCTTATCTAGGCTGTAGAGTTGTGAAACTTCTTGATCAAAGTTGATCAAGTCGTTATCTAGGATGCTCCTTTCATGGCGGACCCCACCATCATCAGAAAGACTATGTTTAATCATGTTGTGCTCTTCAGGTGATATATCATACTTGGATACCTCAAAGCCAACATATTGAATGGATGGACCAGGGTCTAAGTAGACGAGGTCCCCAAATGGGGTTATGTGACTTGAGATATGTACGACCTTGTTGTCTCTCATGGTATGAAGATCCATTTTCTTGTTTGATTGTCATGGCGCTGCTTCAGCCTTCTTTCGGGCCACAACTGCATCTTTTTGATCCCAAACAAATTTGGCAATGTCAAACTTTTTGTCATCTGGTATAAGGACGAATGACAAAGGCATATGTGAATGATCATTGAAAATGGAGAAAGGAAATGAGGTAGGTAAATAGATTGGGTTCTCTAGTGATTCAATCCTACCATATTTCATCTTCTGGACTCGATCACTTATAAAGTCCATCTCTTTATGTTAATGATCAAAGAACTGGTTGAGTGATGACCCTTGTGGGCACTTATCAAGTCGGATGAGTTGCAATCATTGTTCTAGTGCTTTGATAAGCCCAACATTTTGGACATATGTATCTATCAATTTATTCTCCGTCCTAACTAGCTTGACTTGAGTAGGAGTAATACTCTTGATAGAATGACTCTTGGTGGACAACAATCTATTTTGGCCTATGATATCTTTGGATTGCAAATTAGGTGTTTCCTCTATGTTGTTTGTAGCCATAGTTTCTCCCGATTTTAGGATAACTCTCTTTTGTGGTATTTTTGGAGCATGGCTCAGATTATCCTTTTCAAAAATGGATTATGAGGGGAAATTGTATGTGTGATTGGAGCTTATTGGGGATATCATGAATAATAGATGAGCATGTCCATCTTTTGGAGTACCATTTTGATTGGGTAAAGCTGACTCAGTTGGGGTTTTGTACGAAAGAAGGAAATCATATTTGCCAGGGCGGCTTAGAGTACCAATAGTTGGATCTTCATCATCATATCTTGTTCTTAATTCCTTTTCAGAATTTGGCACTTTCTCCCACTTTTGCTTCTGTCAGCATCATCCAAGTCACCTTCTTGTAATCCTTTGCAGTCACAGTCTATGTTCCATGGATTATGCCCGGCGAAGGGGAAAGTGAACCATTGTACACCACGTCCAACTTGATCGAATTGTCTAATCCAATAATGATCACACTTAAAGCCACATAGACACCAAGATATAGTATATGGGTCCTTATCCTCAGGACTATCAATATGAGATTGATGCATATGGATAGGGAAGATTATTTGCTTTGGCCTTTTGTGGGGAAAGTGACTAAGTATGTCATTTTTTTGCATGGTCAAATTAGGTTCTTCGAAGAAGAGATTTTGAGGATGGACTCTCATTTTTTCATATTTTGTGACACATGTGTGAGCAAGAACTTTGACAAGCTCTTTCTTAGGTATTTGCGTTGGGATCTGGGTACACAAGGTTCCATTGATGATATTTATATTTAGAAACAAAGAATCTTAGCCACTTGGAAAAGATAGGTCCCTATCATGGTTTTAGACTCTCCAGGCCAACTGACAATGAAGAGCAGCCTGTATGGCATCTCTAGGTTAAGGAGCTCCAAGTATTTGGACCTATATTTTCAATACTTTCGTCAGATACGGATCTTGTAGGAACATGTTGAAGTTTGGGAATATCGTAACAAAGACAGTCCTTGTGTTGAGAGTGATTTCTGATGTTTCCAAGTTTGCATGTTGATATTCGTAGTATCTAGTATCAAGAAGGGAAAGACGCGCCACAGTGGGCATTCCTTTTCTTCTGTGATAATTTAATGCAACTCTAACAACACCAAAATAGATATGGGTAAAACCCTAGCTTTTCCACTGTTAAGGAAAATCCTCTGGCATCTGCAAAGTGATGAACTGTACCTCTTGATTTGCAAGAATCAGGTGCTGGACAAGTTTTGACGCAGCCACATATTCCTTGACTCCTTCGGACTTTTGTTGGACCAAGGAGCAGATTTCCATCCAAGGATTACATGACTTTTTTTATAAAGGCAGAATATGGATTTAACAGCGGAAGATATATGGACAATATTTTATACCTAGGGGTAACACATCTACTTCATAAAGGTAGTCGTATTTACACAACAATGTTTTACTCAGAGTAGGAGACATGTTTGCCTTTGTTAAGGATTTCTATGAACTAGACGCAAACGGGAATGACGCAGATTTACAAGAAGTGGAAGATGATGGTAAAGACTTTGAAATAGACATATTGTTGTAGTTTTTGGACAATAAAGACTCAGACATATATTTGTTCTAAAGTCTTAGAAAAGACACCTATTATTTGTTCTAAAGTCCAAGGAAAACTCACTATAATTAATATATATAGAAAAGACTAAGGACGAACCTTGTAACTACGAACGTTGAAAAGACTATGAAAAAATATACAAGGTTCCAAACTATATGAAGAGAGTATGAACAAAGTTTATGACTACACACACTTTTTTGACTAAAGACTTAAATAAAAGTAAAATACTGAATAAATAAAAGTTGGTGGTAACAAACCGAGAAATAGACCATATGGGAAACCTTGCTCCTCGCTCCGGAGAGCACGGTCTTGCTATGATACCAAATAAGGGAGTAGATAGGCCGAGGGCACGAGAAGAAACATACAGTGAAAGGTTTCCTATAAGGTCTATACCCCAGCTAGATCTAGAAAAAACTAAAACTAAAGACTAAAAGCAAAGGAAACATGTTTGTTATCCTCGGAGAATGAGGACTCACCACTGATATTAGTGAGCTGAACATCGGAACCGATATATGCATGATCTGGAAGCTGAGAATTTGAACCTATATCACGAGAAGATATGGCACAGAGTATGCGTTAGTACTTGAAAGGTACTGAGTATGCAGGATAAAAGAATGTTGAATTATAAACATAACTGAACCAAAGCCTATAACTGACCAATGATATGAGATAAGCATGATACTATACTGAGAGTACTAAACATGAACTAATAGAAGGCAATGACCAAGTTTATAACATGTTGAGACTGAAATCTGACTGTAATTGATCACATGGTCAATGCAATAGACTCTGACTGTAAGGGAGCTATTAATAACCGACATAAAACCACATGAGCTAACTGTGGATTCCGATGTATACACCCCATTAAAAGGACCCAATATGCCATGCCAGATGTATAGAGGTATGACTGGCGTGATCACTATAATATAATGCTCAGAGAGAGGTGATGAGTCCACAAATTGGACTCATTTTGGGATTTATTTTGATAGAAATAGTGTCCTCGAATGCTTATTTTATCTTAATATCTGATGAAAACTCTTAAGTTTTAGGTATTTGAAGTTTTAGCGGAAACATGGACACTTAAGTGCAAAAAAGAACAAAAAGACTGAGAAGAACAAAGAAGCTGAAACCCGAGCTCCGCCAAGCACACTTGGCGAGTTGCCAAATGGACCGATCCCTCCCTTTGTTCCGGTGCGCAAAGCCATGAAGAAAGAGGATAAAAAAGGTCATAAAAGGAGCAGTCGGTGCTTCGCTAAAAATTTCAACGAAGCAGTACTATACTGCCCAATGGTCCAGAATGTGAAGATGCTGAAGGCAAGCACGAAACGGCGATGAGACAGAAGAAGGGCGAGTCGCCGAGTCATTCAGCGAACTCGACTAACATCACCGAGTTATCCGCCAACACTAATTTATGATGGCTATAAATACTAAACTCTTTATTAATTTTTAAGAGTTGGAACCATTATTATTAATTTACAATAGAATAGTACATTTTTGGAATATGTTTCTCTCAAGTTTGGAGAGGGGTTTTAGGGAGACTGAAGAAAGAAGGATTTCATCTTCCCCACGTTGGAAGTGGGTCTTCTCCATTTTTCTTCCTTCGCTTAAATCAAGGTTTAATTTCTTATACCCAGTTGATTTCATTATCATGTTACGTGTATTTTGTTATTTCTTGATGTGTGGCTAAAAACCCCATTCTTGGGGTGTGATTTAGCAAATATGTGTTGATATTATTGTTGGGTCTTGCTTGCTAATAGGTTAGATGTATTTTAATGGTTATTTCACCAAGTGGTTGTGGTTTAATTTAAGGGGTTTGTAGTTGCAAATACAAAACTACCCATGTGTTTTCGGTTTACCTGAGAGGGAGGTCACGAAACCAAGACCGCTAGATTGATGGCCTAAGGAATGGGTCGACATGAGGTTCAGCCCGAGAGGGTGAGCCTAGTCCTATATCCTAACACTCATCTCAAGAAAGTGAGTGGGGTAAGGCGTAGGCTGGCCTTCATGCGACAAATGGGTGTCCGAGAAGAACCCATTTGAAATGGGGTAAGTTGCCCAAGAGGGAATTTATTTTTATTTAAAGCTTAAACTAGTCACTACTGTCTTGCAAATTTCCTATCGAAAGCATGTACCCAACGATTTATCTCAACTTTTATTGAGGTCACACCCCAAGAACTTTCCCCATACTTGATTTTCTTGTTAATTTTTGTTGTTTTTACTTACTTGTGACTAAACGTCCATTTGATATTTGACACTTTCTTGTCAGCCCCTTTTATTTACTATGTTTTTGTTCGTTAATATCTTTAGCTACGACTAATTAGAGCTAAATTTTATTTTTCTATTAATTCTCAAAATCACTCCCTTGGGACGATCCCAACACTTGGTTGGGTTATTATACTATTGCACGATCGTAGATACTTGAATTGGAATTTGTGTCATTGATTACGGAAAACATCAAGAGAACTTATAAACCTACGGGGACACATTGTTCTGGGACTATTCGAGTACACTGAACCCTAGTCCACTCGGTATTAAGCTACTCCCAATTAGAATGTATATAAGAAATTTTATGACTGAAATGTGAAGTACTAGATTGCTCAATTACTGACTTGCAAACTTTAAGAATGGAACAATTATAGCTAATAATGTCACTTTCGCAAACTGAGGCATGTATATCTGAAATAACTGACCTAGCATGTCTAATTGATGAACTAAAAGAACTACATGGCTAGGATTCTATATTTAATAAAAGAAACTAAGAAATATCATGATAATCTGATTTGGATCATTCTAACAACTATAACGCAACAATTTCTAACATTCTAGAAACCCTAGGTCTAGATAATATTAAGGGAATCAATATTTTGACTGAAATGTAGGGACCTAATGGGTGAGAGGAATCCACTAATGAAATTCTACATACCTGGTGACGAAATTCACAAAGAAATTTTTTGACTTTGGGGTTGGAACTGATGAAAACTCGTTGCGTTCTTGAATTAGCTCTTGGTCGACGATCTCTTCATTTTTGCTCTAAGTTTGGTGAATATTTGATGAGTAATTGATTAGGGTAAGTTATAATTAGTTTACTAGGCTAAAACTGACCAAAACCACGTAGTTTAGGGGTTAAACGACGCAGTTTAGGAGTCCAACGCATAAGGCTAAGACCAAACGACCCCTGACTTAGAATCTGTTAAAGAAGCCAACGGGATTGATCCACGATCCGTGGAATAATCCATGATCCGTCCTATCAGTCCGTTGATCGACTTCAGAAGATGGGTTCTTAGGGGATCCTGAGTTTCTCGACCTATAAACTGATCGACGGTCCGTGAACTGATTCATGATCTGTTCTGTCAGTTGGTCGATCGTTTTCAAATGATGGGTTCTGGGGCCTCGATCCACAAACCTGGACCACGGTCCGTTGTCTGACCTACGATTCGTGGGTCCAGCCATGGGTCATGCCTTAGAGAAATTTTTGGGTTGATTTTGGGGAGGGCTTCAAGTGGTCATCCATGGATGACTAGGACGGACCTTAGGTCACCCTACAGTCTGTGGGTGGCAACTGTGGGTTGCACGTGCAACTTCTTGAAATCTGCTGGTTTGGTCTATTTTCGGATATGGGGTGTTACATTATCTCCCCCTTGGGAACATTCGTCCTCGAATAAAGTATAAACTAGTTGGATAGCGAGGCAAAGAACTGCAAGCCCTGCCACTAATTTCTAGAAACTGATTTGTGGTTGAAGTAAGTTCCAAGGACATGCAAATACGCTAAAAATGCAAGTGCAAACTGAAGGAACATGATACAAAAAATGAATCTCCACACGAATGTATGAAAAACTAAAGAGGAACTATTACCTCAAGCTGGAATGGAATCGGAAGGAAAGAGATGAGGATACTTGGCCTTCGTGGCTGCTTCTGCTTCCCAAGTAGCTCCCTCTACGGACTAACTCCTCCACAAAACCTTAACTCTCTACTGATCGACTACACCCTTTAGTTGAAGCAATATCGGATCATTGTGTTGCTTTTCCTTAACCTCCACTACCAATGAAGATTCTGACCCATTCTGAATTGCTACACCACCATCTAATATGCTGGTAAGACGAACTCCTAAGCGAGCAAGTCTGTGAACATTCTTTGCTTGTTCCTTTCTTTGTTTCTCAACATGTAATACACTACCCATAGATAGTCTACTAAGAGAATCTACTACTACATAATGGTAATGCACACTCATATCATAATCCTTGAGAAACTCAAGCCATCTCTTCTGGCAAAGATTCAACTCTTTCTGGGTGAACACATACTGAAGGCTCTTATGGTCTATGAACACATCTACAAGAACACCATACAAGTATGTCTCCAAATCTTAAGTCCAAACACCACTGGTGAAAGCTCGAGGTCATGAATTGGATAGTTCTTCTCATGCATCTTTAGTTGTCTAAAAGCATAGGTTATAACCTTACCTTGCTGCATCAACACACAACCTAGGTCAACTCTGGATGCATCACAATAAATAACATAACTGTTTGAACTCCCTAGTAGAGTTAAAATAGGAGTTGTAGTCAATCTAGTTTTCAGTTCTACGAAGCATTTCTCACAATCATTTGACCACTGAAACTTAACCTTTTTCTCCGTCAACTTAGTCAATGGATGAAAATCCTTCCACAAACCTTTTGTAATACCCTGGTAGACCCAAGAAAATTTTGATATCATTAGAAAAAGTAGGTCTGGGCAATTTTTTGACTGCTTCTATTTTCAGGGAATCCACTTGGGTCCCTTCAGTAGACACAATATGCCCAAGGAAAGTAACAGATTGCAACCAAAACTCACAATTTCTAAACTTGGCGAATAACTGGTGACATTTGAGAGTTTAGAGGACAACCCTCAAATAATTCACATGTTCTTCCTCATTCCTAGAGTAAATGAGGATATCATCAATAAAGATAATAATGAACAAGTCCAAATACTTCTTCAACATTATGTTCATCAAATCCATGAAAACTGTAGGATCATTGGTTAGTCCAAATGACATAACTACAAATTCATAATAACCATACCGAGTTCTGAAGGCTGTTTTAGGGATGTCACTATCTCCTACTCAAAGATGATTATAACCGGACCTGAGGTCTATCTTTGAGAATTGACTAGTACCCTGAAGTTGGTCAAACTATTCATCAATCCCAGCGATAGGATAATTATTATTGATTGTGACCTTGTTCAATTGTCTATAATAGATGTACAATTTGGGAGAACCATCTTCCTTTTTCGCGAACAACATTGGCACACCCCATAGGGAAATACTATGTTTGATGAAGCCCTTATCTAGAAGGTCTTTTAAGTGCTCTTTCAATTCCTTAGGCTCGGTTGGAGCCACTTTGTAAGGAGGAATAGAAATAGAATGGGTATCTAGAAGGAGATCAATTCCAAAGTCGATTTCCCTTTCGGGAGGAACTATGGGAAGATCTTCTGGAAACACTTCTAGGAACTTATTAACTACTTGGACTGACTGGAGAGTTGGGGTTTCAGAGATGGAATCCTTCACCCGAACTAGATGATAGAGATAACCCTTAAAGATCATCCTTTTGGCCTTAAAGTATGAAATGAATCAACCCATAGTTGTTAAGCTACTACCCTTCCATTCTAAGATTGGTTGGTCTTGAAACTAAAAACGAACAACCCTAGTTCTATAATTGACTGAGGCATAACAAGAAAGTAACAAATCCATGCCTAGAATGATATCGAAGTCTACCATTTCTAACTCTACAAGATCTGCTGAGGAATTTCTAGGAGACTGTGACAGTGTAATTTTTGTATACCTGTCTAGCTAAAAGTGGGTCACCGACTAGAGTAGAGACTAAGATGGGTTCTGAGAGAGTTTCTGGACAAACATTAAAGTTGACTACTATATAAGGAGTTACAAAGGAAAGAGAATCTCCTGGATATAACAAAGCATAAACATCTAAGTTAAAAACTTGTAACGCACTAGTGACTACATCAGGAGAATCTTCCTGATCCTGGCAAGCATGAATAGAATACAACCTATTTTGGCAATGTTCGCCACCTGTACCAGATGAGTTACACTGTTGAGTCAGGCGACCTATTGGTGCTGTTGAAGTTCTAGACTGAGCTCTACCATTATTGCCCCCTTGATCTTGTTTAGAAGAAGGACAATCTCTCAACCTATGACCAACTGACCACACCCAAAGCATCTTTTCTTTCCTGCAAGAGAGCCGATCGGATGGTTCGTATCACACTTTGGACAAGTTGGGTAGGTTTTGGTGCCTGAAATTCTCCCCTGGTTCTTTGAGCCTGATGCCCTACCTTTCTGATCATGTCGGAACTTAGAGGATGACACACTAGCTGATGAAAGTGTTGGAGCTGAAGACTTTTGCTGAAACTACGAGCGATATCCACCACTCGATTTGTGTTGAGAGTGCTCATAGTTGTCTATTCTAGCCTTCTTATTATCCTTAGCATGTTCCCTAAGCTTATCTCCCTCAACCTGTCGAGCATGTGTCATGAGCCTAGATATTTTCATATTTTCCAGAAACATAGCATTCCTACGGTCTGTTTTCACTAAGTCAGATACCCCATATAGAAACTTGTTCATTTGAGCTGTGGAATCAGAAACTATGTGAGGAGCATACCTGGAGAGTTGGATGAACTTAAGTTCGTACTCCTGGACTATCATGTTACCTTGCCTCAAATTCATGAACTACTGAGCTTTTGCCTCCCTTAACTTTCTTAGGAAGAACCTATCTAGAAAAGTCTCACTAAAGCATTCCCAAGTTATAGGAGCTGCATTCGTACCCTTGTTCTCCTTCCATTGAGTATACCAGATGTGAGCTATATCCTTAAGTTGATAGGATACCAACTCTAGCCTATCATTACCAGCCACTTGCATCACTTCAATGATCTTCTTGACCTCATCTATGAAGTTTTGGAATCCTCACTAATATGCGATCCTAAGAACTCAGGCGAATTCATCTTAACAAAATCCCCAACTCTAGTTGTAAGTTATCCACCACTAGCATTTGCAGGAACTGGAACTTGCTGGTTGTTCTGGTTGGTCACACTCTGAGCCAAAAGTTGAATGGTGTTCCAAAACACAACATTCGAAACTTCCTCATAAGGGACTAGAGGAGCTGCATTAGTGTTGTGTGCATTCACATTACTTCCATAAGCTCTATGAGGAGGCATGATATGTAAGCGCATAACATCGAGTTAGAAATGAGAAATTAGATCATACCTTACACCCGGTAATAGTAATAAGAAAATGAAGTGTTTTTAGAACACTTTGCAACCTCCTTCTAATTAGATGTGGTGCACTTTACACCCATGAAAAGGACTCTACTTAGTGCGGCTTTTTAGACATCCTAGGACTCTTAAACCTAGTGCGCTGATACCAAGTTTTTCACCCCCCAAAGCTACCCCAAGGATGTGGACACGGGACCTAGGATCACGAGTGACCCCAAGCTAACCCTGTTGGCATATCATAAGCTGACTTAAATATAAATTGAAAAAAGAAATACTAAGAAAAAGTTAAATCATCAAGTAAATTGAAATGATGGGGAATACCCATAAACTATATGATTATATGAAAACTGAGAGTTTAACAACAACTAAAAGGTAAAACTCAAATGGTAAAGATGAATCTAACTATGTCTGAAATAAAGCCTCTACTGACTAGAAATGCTAGGACATGCCCCAGATAGATCTAGCAAAAACTGAATGAAGACTCACTACTGATATAGCTAAGCTGAAGATCAGGAACCGATCTTATCTGGAAGCTGAGAACATGAACCTATATCACGAGAAGATGTAGCGCAAATTATGCGTCAGTACTTGAAATGTACTGAGCATGCATGATAGAATAAAGGTGAACAATAAACATAAATGAACCAAAGCATATAACTGAACAATGATATGAGATAAGCATGATACTATACAGAGAATACTGAACATGAAATAACTGAAAAAAATGACCAAGTTTATAACATGCTGACACTATAATCTGACTGTAACTGATAACACGGTTAATGCAATAGAATCGAATTGTAACGGAGCTACTAAGAAACGACATCAAACTAGAAGAGCTAAATGTGGAGTCTGATGTATATGCCCCTTCGAGAGGACCCAATATACCTTGCGAGAGGTATAGAAGCATGACTGTCGTGATCACTATAATGTAATGCCCATATAAGAGACTTATAAACCTATAGGGGCACGTCGTTCTGGGACTATTCGAGTACGGTGAACCCTAGTCCACTAGGTATTAAGCTAATCCCATTTAGAATGTATATAAGAAACTTTATGACTGAAATGTGAAGTACTAGATTGCTCAATTACTAACATGCAAACTCTGAGAATTGAACAATTATAACTGATAATGTGACATTCGTAAACTTAAGCATCTATATCTGAAATAACTGACCTGGTATTTGTAATTCATGAACTAAAAGAACTACATGGCTAGGGTTCTAAATTTCATTAAAGAAACTAAGCATAACATCATAATCTGATTTGGATCATTCTAATAGCTAAAACCCAACAATTCTAACATTCTAGAAACCCTAGGTCTAGATAATATTAAAGGAATCAAGATTCTGACTGAAATCTACGGACCTAATGGGCCTGAGGAATCCACTAGTGAAATCCCACATACCTGGTGGCTAAATTAACAGAGAAACTTTTCGATTCTGGGGTAGGAACTGATGAAAATTTGTTGTGTTCTTGAACTAGGGCTTGGTCGACTTTCTGCTCTAGTTTTCTCTAAGTTTGATAATTTTTTGGTGAATAATTGATTAGTGTAAGTTCTAATTACTTTACTAGGCTAAAATTGACCAAAACCGCGTACTTTAGGGGTCCAACGCATAAGGATAAGGCCAAACGCCCCTAACTTAAAATCGGCTTAAGCCGCCAACGGGACTGATTGACGATCCGTGGACCGATCCACGATCCATCCTTTTAGTCCGTTGATCGACTTCAGACGATGGGTTCTGGGGGGTCCTGAAGGTTTCGATATTTGGACTGATCGACGGTCTGTGGACTGATCAATGGTCTATGGACTGATCCACGAGTCGTCTTGTCAGTCTGTTAATTGACTTCAGAGGATGGATTCTGGGAGGTCTTGAGGGTCTCGACCTACGGACTGATCGATGTTATGTGGACTAATCCACGATCTGTCCAGTAAGTTTGTCAATTAACTTCAGAGGATGGGTTCTGGGGCCTCAATCCACGGACCTGGACCACGGTCCATGGGTTTCGACCGTGGGTCATGCCTTAGAGAAATTTTTGAGCTGATTTTTGCGAGGTATGCAGGTGGCTATCCACAGACAACCAGGATGGACCGTGGGTCACCCTATGGTCTGTGGGTTGCACGTGCAACTTCTACAAATCTGCTGGTTCAGGTTATTTTCGGATACGGGGTGTTACACAAAATTCTTAAATGGGATATATTAGGTTCTTGACCCATAAGCAATTGCAATGGAGAAATTTATGATAATTCGTCAATCTGAGACGAATAAGTGTTGCAGCATGCAAAATTGCATGACCCCTTATAAAAGTTGACAACCTAGTTTGCAGAAGCGATTATCTTGCTATCAACTGCAGACGTTTAATTAATGAATCAGTTAGGTTCTTGACCCATAACCAATTACAAGTAATTGTATTATTTATTAACTAGACCAATTTAAGTCTTAGTTTGTTATAAACTTATAATAGGGTTTAATTTTTGACTAAAAAATATTCCTCAAAAACTTTTCCAAATATAAAAATCATCTCAAATATCCGAGATTAAAATACAAATAAACTGTACATTTATCAATTACATTAATAAGATACAATTTTTTTTCTTTTCTTTTTAGCAAGCAAATAAAATATAAAATATATTATTTAACTAAGTCAAAATCAAATTCAAGTTCCATTCAATAATGAATTAAAAAACTAATTAATACTAACTAAAAAAAGAAAAACTAACACTCATGTAAACAACTATATTTACAAGTTTTATTTAATAACTACTAAAAAAGACAAAAAAGATGTTCACTCCTCCATGGCCACAGAACCATCACCAATGAAGTGATCTATCTTTCCTTGAGGATGTGCGAAGAAATCTTCAACAGCCAAGTGTGTGATGTCAACTTGATTTTTAGAGACAAAATTCTCTTCAGGATTTTCCTGTTTCTTCTTTAGCAAATCTTTGTAAAGTTCAACCAAGTGTTTGGAAGTACGATAAATACGTGCATAATGACCTTTTCCACCACATCAAAAATAACCTCTCCTAACTGCTTCACGTTTCTCATCCTTTCTTTTTTTCCTTTTGATGCTGATTTTTATTTGATGAATGATAAACACCAGGAAAAAATTTCATTCTTGACCATAATTATGACCAACGTCCACGTCCACCACCACGATGAGGTCCGCGACCTTTTTCATGCCTAGCATGGTGGGTGTACGCCTCATTCAGATCAGGAAGTGGTTCAGAAACATTAAGCCAATTCTCATGATTTTTCATTAATAAATCATTATCTTGCTCAGCCACGAGAACATGAGAAATTAGTTCATATTACTTTTTGAAACGTTTCTCTCGATATTGTTGCTCCAGGAGAACATTTGAGGCATGGAAAATGAAGAACATCTTTTCTATCATGCCAATCTAATTAACCGTTTCTCCACATATTTTTAACTGAGAAGTGATTTTGAACATGGTAGAATTATAAACAAGACTTAAAGTCTTGTAGCCTTAGATGCATCCAATCATATCGTGCCTTTGGATGTATGACCATCTTCAAGTGGTCATATCATTCTTTCAGGCTACTTGTAATGATATGTTCCCGTCGTTATGGAAAAGTCAATAGGGAAAGAATTGGGGGAAGAAAACTTTTGAGTAGTAATTTGGGAATTCCTAGCCTTGTCTAGATTTGGATGAACTCTGAGTCAGCAAGGTCTAGGGAAATCTGGTATTGAATGAGAGATTTAATAATGACTTTGATGACATGAGTGGATAGCCAAGACGTTTTAAGGAAACCGTGCGACTTTACACAATTGAATTTGGGAGAGTAGAATTCCCGAAACTGATATTTGCGTGAACGTGTAGTTTTTTAATGTCAAGGGTTGAAGGTGTGTTGTGAAATGGGGGCAAGGAATTCAAATTCCAACATTCTTTCTCCGTGCAATCCGCTATAGCAGGAAGGATCCCGTTGGCGGGACAGTCGTGACTTAAATAAGGTAAAACCCCCCCAAAAATGTTATTTTCTACAAAAGCTCATTCTTGAGAGCTAAGAAATGACCCAGGTCTATTTCTTGAAGGTTTTCCACCTCTTCTAGCACTAAAGGTAAGGTTTTTACTCCCCTAATCCATTTTTTAGTCCGTAGAACTTAGATTCTTGGGTAATTATTATTGGGGGAAGGTTTTGACCTGTAATTATTGGTGGAAAAAGCCTTAAATTGGTTATTGGGATCTTGGGTTTGTCCTAGGGTTGATAATGTTGAATATAATCTGGGTAATTAGGCCTCGTTTATTAATCCTTGCATTAATTGTTTGGTTTTAGACCACGAACATAAGGATAGAATTTGGAAAGGGAAGATTCAAGTTTCTTAGGAGGATTCAAACTTGGGTTCGAGGTAGGTGATGGTTTCATTTCATGTTTGTGTGATGTATATGCTTAATTGATTCATTGTCATGCATGTATGTATGTGAATGTAGCATACATACACTAATGAATAATTATATACCATGAATCAACAGTTGATTATATGATTATGAGAATGTGCATTGTGTTTGTGATTGTGGTGTGATGATTGGATCGGGTCTCACGTTCTGACACATTAACTTGGATCGGGTGCCACGTTCTGATGCATTTATGGGATCAGGTTTCACGTCCAGCACATGAATTGAGATTGAGTACCACGTTTCGGTACGCTAACAGTTAGGGTATAGGTTCCATGAGAGGACCATTGAATTGGTTTCCGTGAGAGGACCATTGAATTGTGATGTGTATCAATTTGTGATGATTATGTTCATATCTAATGGTGATTGATATTGGAAGACTGTTTGTTGCTCTAAAATGATAACCAATCTGTATATATATTATGTACAGGTCATGTTTACTATGTTGTGACTGCTTAGATATGTTTCTCTTACTGGAATAGCGGCGTGATCCTACTAGTGCACAGTGGTTGTCTACTGATAATGCACATGCTCATTCTTTGTGGACTACAGGGCATCTTCAGGTGGCTATTGATAGACCTCAGTTAGGAGATTAGTGATCGAGACCGAATTTCAAGGGTGAGCCACTTCTTTTAGGCTGTCACGAAATCCTTCTTTTTTGTTTAATCCATTCTCTTTGGACTCAGACTATTATTAGATGATTCTTATGCTTAGTTTTGGGTTGTACCAATTTCGTTAGACTTGTTGAATTTAGATGTTTTGGTTCAATGACTTTCAGGTTCTAAGGGTTAAGACTTCCGCAATAGTTTGGTTAGTTGTTTGTTTAAACCTTTGGAGTTTACGATAACTTTGTATTTCTTTTGGTCATTTAAACTTACTTTCGTATCTTTAAATGTTTAGTTTTTGGGTCAGCTGCTAAGTATTTATGGTTCTCCCACCAGAAGGTTAGTGTGGGTGCCAATCAAGACGGTCTGGGTTGTGACAAAGTTGGTATCAAAGCCTTAGGTTCGTTGATCTCATTGTACCAAAACGATTCTAGTAGAGTCTTGCGGAACTGTACACAGACGTATGTACTTTTCTTTGAGTGGATATAGGACTTTAGGAAAAACACATTTCTTTTTACTCCTCTCGTGCTATGACTTGAACCCAATTGGTATCTACGTGATACAAATTGGTATTTGAATTTCTTCACTCTATTTTGCATCTGGTTAGTAATCGAGTTGTAAAGGTGGAAACAACAACACCAGTAATAGAAAATTTGTCCTTGGAAATAGGTTTGTTTCCCTGACTCATTGTGGGCATGTATTGACTACAGACAAACATGAATGAGGTTTTTATTATGTTCTTAAGATTGAAACCTTCATTCTTCATGGGTACTGAATATGAAGATGTTTTGGATTTTCCTTGTTGACTATAATGAGTTGCTTCATATGATGAATATAGTGGAGAGGTTTGGGGTTCAGTTTGTGACGTATCAATTCAAGGGAGACACCAAATTGTGGTGGTGGTCTCATGTTGAGTGCCGACTAATAAATGCACTACTCATGACTTAGAAACATTTTATAACTTACTGTATAGAGAAGTATATACCCTAAACTTTGAGGGATAGGAGTAGAGATGAGTTCCTAAATATAGAGCAACATAATGTATTTGTTGTTGCCTTTAAGGCAAAGGATTGTGTTTTATTGAAATATGGTACTCCACATTGTTTCAGTCTAGAAGAGAAATTTTGTCGTGTTGTGAAGGGATTAAAGTAAGATTTGCAGATTTAAGCTTATAGGTGGCTTCTTTAGAAAAAATCTTTTCAGGAAGTGGTTTATTTAGTGATAGAGGTAGAATGGGGTGAAGTTTGAAGACTTTGCCAAGGTGACAAACATTCAAGAAATTTTGTAAGGGAAGGCTAGATAATGAACACCATTACTTGGAAAATGCATTTAGTATTGTTGTCATATCATGTATAGGTGGCTTAGTAAATGATGGAATTATGTTGCGATAATTGAAGTTAGAATATCTGTTGCGATTTCCTAGATTGAGTGTATATCAAAGAGGGTCATGATACGACTACTCCAGTAGCAGCAATGCTTATTTGGTTAAGTTATTAAGTGTGTTACAGTTGTGGAGAACAAGGGCATATAATAAGGAAATTCACGCGGCCGTGGAGGCTGGGGAAATGGTATTGCAAGTAGGGAAGCAGTGCCGCCAGGAAAGGAGGTTGGCCGTCAAGATGACATGGCTAAGTTTTATGTCTTTTCGAGGAAGACCAAGGATGAGGTGTCTGACGCAGTGGTCAGAAGTGCTATTCTTATTTGTGACCGAATGGCTACCGTTTTGTTTGATCCGGGTTCTACTTATTCATATGTGTTGGTTAAGTTTGCCTTGGGATTTGATATGGTTTGTGATTTACTTTTGCCCCCATCCATGTTTCTACCCCTGTTGGAGAGTATGTCATTGTCACCCATGGGTATCGTGATTTTCCTGTTTTGTTTATGGGTTTTCGGACTTGGGCTGATTTGGTTATTTTGGATATGACTGATTTTGATATAATGTTAAGCATGACTTGGTTGTCCCACTATTATGCCGTGTTAAATTGTAACACTAAGTCTGTGACTCTAGAGATCCCCGGTAGGGAAAGGTTAGAGTGGGAAGGGGTGTAAAAGCCCAAGCCAGCTAAGGTCGTATCCTCCATTCGGGTTTGGAAACAGGTGGGGCAGGGATGTTTGGCATATTTGGCTCATGTTCGGGATGTGAGGTTGAATCTCCCTCTATTGAGTCTATTCCTATAATGTCAGAATTGAAGGAAGTGTTCCTACTGATTTGCCTATTATGCTACCGGAATGACAAGCTTATGGATAAATAAAGTTCCATTGAGTATACTTGGGTGAAGAAAATTGAAGATTGTAGTAAGAAAGTGCGTATAAAAATTGGGTTAGTCCTTTGAATTTGATGAGTATACCTGAGTTTGAGGTGTCGTGTTGATGAAAAGGTTGACTTCGTAGTGATAGCTAGGGCTAACCGAGCGTAATGGTAGTAAGACTTCGTGATGGAATGCATCTATGTAATAAGATTGTTGGTTAATTTTGTATGCAATTACGACTTGCGAGTATCTAAGGTTGTGGTTTTCTAATATTTGGGGAGTAACGTGGTTGTATGGAAAGTTTTAAGAGATGGTGGGACACCATTGAAATCGAATTTAAAAGAGCTAGAGTCATAATGAAGAAAAATAGTGGGATGTCGTACAACCTTTAGAGAGAGGCGAGAGTAAGGATATTTTATTTGCTTGCAATGGTTAAAGAGATATCTTCAGAGGGGTAGAGAATTGGGTTCACAGATGCATGAATTCATTCGTTGTTGTGGTTACGGTAATAGTGTCACAGGTCCATTCGATTGGTGAAAACTATGGGAAAAAACTTGAGAAAGGAGTGTACAAACATTAGCTCGAGTGTGATGATAAGCGCTTTGGTTTTGTTTTTGAATTTAGTAATGAGTACGAGCAAATTTTTAGTGAACGATATTGTAGGATCGATGATAAGTGAAGATGCATGAATTTGTAATAATTTTCAAGGTACAAGCTAATGTTGATAGATAAGGGGATTGTGTTATACAGTTGAATTTACAATTCAGTTTTTTTCATTATCACTATACATTCGTGGTGATATATTTTGTGAAGGTATGAATTGGCAATGTGAGAAACGATCAATTGTATCTGGTATTGAGCATTTGAAAGGACGTACTGACTTCACGTATCAGGACACTACTTCTAGTTCAAGTGCTAACGATCGCATGTAGTAATATTACCCAACCGAATGGGTTAAGGTCGAGTGCCAAGGGAGCAGTTAGTATTTGAGAATCAAGTAGAAAAGTAAAAATTATGTTCTAGTCAATCATAGCTATAAATATTTACGAGTAAAACTATACTAAATCAAGAAGTGACACGAATGTCAATTATCAATAGGGGGGTGGGAGTTGTATTCAACTAATAAACAAAAATAGAAAGAATATAAAGATGTGAATTAGGGAGATGGGAATCTTGGGATGTGATAGGAATATGGGCTAAAATAAACAACCGGATAAATGCTATTGATAGTAAATCGCCAAACATTTGTAACTAAGTTAAACTTTAGTGGGGTAAATTTTCTCTCTAACAATTTACCCCAAAACAAATTAGTTTCTCTGGAACACCGATTTGCAGCAATTAAGCAGAACCTTCGCCTTAGCCCATTCACTCTCTCGAGCTGAATGTGTGAAGGTCTAGGATTCACTCTCTCGAGTTGAACCCACGATGACCCAATAACCACAGGCTATCAATTTAGTAGTTTTGGTTTTAAAACCTCTCTCTCGAACAAGCCAAAAACACAAAGATGAAATCATATTTGCAACTACAATCCCATTAAGTTCAAACAGAACTACTAAAGGAAATCACATATAAACAACAAATAGACTATCAATGAGCAATACCCAACAACAAATTTAACCCATATTCACATAATCACACCCCAAGAATTGGGGTTTTAGCTAGACATGATAAAGAGATAGAAATTGATACAAAAAAGTGTTTCCACCAAATGGGTACGACAGAAAATGTCTTTAAACACATCAAGGATGAAGATTCTTCAAGACCCACTTCCAATTTCTTGGAATTGTAAACCTTCAAATCTTCGCTTAAGATCAATGTCTCCAAAAACTCTTAGAACTGAAAAATGTCTAGAAATTCAATAATAATTCGGTACTAAACTACATATTTAAATGGGTATTTATAGTTTTCGAAAATTTGTTCTGCGAAGGACCACTCGGCGCAGTTACTCCAGATCGCCGATACACTCGGTGATTCGCCCTTTGGTTTGGTTCATCACCTTTCAGCTTTTGCCTTCAGCATCTTTGCATTTTGAATCATTGGGCGATATGGTGCTGCTTTGTGGAACTGTTTGGCGATGCGCCGACTACTCCCTTTCATCGCCAACTTGATCTTTTCCTTCGGGGCTCAGCACACTGGAACATTAGACGAGATTAAGGTCGTTCGGTGTCTCGCCCAATGGCATCGGTGATCCCCAGGCCTTGTTTTATTCATTATCTCAGTTGCCTTGTTCCATTTTTCTCTATGATGTCCATGCTTTGTCTCTAACTCCAAATACCTTAAACTCAAGGATATACATCAGTAATGGGGACAAAATATGCATTTGAGGTCACTACATCCATTAAAATAAAGCCCTAAAAGAGTCCAAATAGTGGACTCATCAACAGCCCTAACTTCAACTTTTGCTTGTCCTCAAGTAAAACTCAAGTTCACCAGTTCAAAAAGGATGTCTCAAATAGTGCTACACAAGACTCAATTATGAATGCACACAAAAGGTCTCAACTTACTTGGGCAACGATCAATTGTGCACTAAAAGATTTAAGTTGTGACCCACCATTACCAAACAATCTCAAGCTCACTATACTTGCTTCAAATGCAAGTTCAAGCTCAACAAAGGTATTCAAATGTCCTCACAAAAAGAATGATTCCATATTCACTCAATGGTTCAATCAATTAAAGTTCCGGAATCAAGATCAACGCTTACAGTAAAAAACATAAACACAATGCATGATTTCACCCATAGGTTTGCCCTTATTTTCCAATGGATTTTTTCTTCAGCTCATTTAATGTTATGGGGCAGAGTGTAATGGTATGGTCATTTAGGCTTATAGGCTGAAAGTCCTCATGAAATGTGATGTGAACAACACCATCTTTCCTTCTCTTTATCAATTTCATTCAAGCTCAAAAGTCACCTCTTATTCATCTTCCATGAGCCACTGGGAACCCCATTTTCTTTGTATTTCAACAACTTTTTCTTTCTTTTTCTTTTTCATTCCTTTCTTTTTTTTATATGGAGGGGTCCATTTTTCTCAAATCATGGGCATAAGGGACTTCTTTGCATTTACTTGATTTTTCTTCTCTTTTCTCCATACCCTCAACTTAGGCTTTTGGCCTAAGCTGGCTATTCAAACAAATCAAAAATCATGAGGATTATGGGTAATGGGTCAATTAAAGGTAGCAATGTTATCAAGTTTATTCCAAGAAAAGATTTAGGCTCAAAGGATGCTCAAAAGAGGTTCAGACACTCACAAGGTAAGCCGCAAAAGAGGTATAATTTCAAATTGGTTCACACTCTTTAAAGTTTCCCAAGATGTTGGAGTATGTTTATTTCTAGATATCTAACTGCCATACCTACTTACATAACTCAAAAAATTAAAAGATACATCTATCTAATGAAAGTCTGGCTGTGCAGTAGCTCTAACAGAACAAACACAAGCAACTCTACAGGTTATATCTTCCATTGTAGCCTCAT